>VDFB02003753.1:251329-274146 GCA_007258455.2 Sequoia sempervirens | reverse complement strand
GGAGATCTAAGAGAGTGGGAGAGAGATATAGGAAGTGGGAGAGAGATAAAGAGAGTGGAATAGAAAGGGTGTGTGTGTGTGTGCGTGTGTGTGAGAGAGAGAGGGAGTGGGAGAGAGATGAAGGAAGTGAGTGAGAGACCTAAGAGAGGAAGAGGGGTAGGAGGGAGAGACTTGAGAGAGAAAGATAATGAGCTAAGAGAGGGAGATGGATTGAGAGAGACAAAAATACCAGAGGAGAGAGAGGGAGAGTGGGAGAAAGGGGGTTGGAGTGAGATAGATTTATCTAGGTAGGGTGGGAGGGAACGAGTCTTGAGAGAGGGGATTGGATTGAGAGAGAGTATTCTAGGTAGTGTGGGAGGGAGTGAGACCTAAGAGAGAGACTTCAAAGGGATAGAGAGTTATCTAGTTAGGGTAAGCAGGCAGAGAGCATATCAAAGGTAAAACCTCAACTATCCATCTATGATCATGAATCACGCACTCAACATTATCAAAGTGGTTGACCAAAGAGAGGGGAAAGTTAGATTTTGTTCAAAGCGGGTCATTTGGTGAGCAACAAATTTGGAACTCATTAAATGTCACATCACATTTTGCCATGGAAAATTTGGTGCTCGCAAATGTGATGTGCCATTTGGTGAGCACCAAATTTGGCACTCACTAAATGACCTACTTTGGATGAGTGAATTGACAGGATTTTCCAAATTTCCTCATATTTTCGTCTGTGCTCATTGTCATGTTTTCATGTATTTCAATGCATGTTTATTAAAAAATACATGATTGTGTTAACCTCTCTCTTAGCTATCTAAATATATAATTCTTTTTTTGTTTTGATTCAGTTAAGGTTTTGATCCATAACTTCTATTGTAAATGCCTCTAGTTTTGGTCAAAAAATAACATGTGCTAGTTTAAGATAGATTTTAACTTGTTCATCGAAATGTGAAATGAATTACATTTTTTTAAAACTAGAATCCATTCTACACATGATGAAAAAAAATCAATTTTTGATTGGTTTTAAAAAAAATAGGGGGGAGCATGCTCAAATTTTAGCTTTTCAAGATGTGGCCACTTTCAAAATTCATAAAATATATATTCATTAAAAAATGTATCCAAAAGAATGAGGATAAACTAAATGGTGTTAACTAATTTCTCACTATTCAAATTTTTGAAATTCTTAAAAGACATTAATAAAAAGGGAGGGGACCCTCAAGCACTATACTATTTTTTTTGATAAAAATAGGACCTGTTTTGGGCCCTCCCTTTTTGATACCCTTAATATTCATTAATTTCAAAAAGAATTAGTAGCTTAGAAACTAGACTTAGAGCACTTCAACTCTTGTTCTTGCTGCATCTTGAAATTTTCAGCGCAACTATCTTCATTTTCTCATGAAAATCAGATTTTACTAATTTAAAAAAAAATGGCATCTTAAGAGCCAAAATTGTGTCACAAATCCATGCACTTACCCATATCTCTTTATTTATTTTCCTCCTTATGTGTGCAATGGGTACACTGAAGGGGTTTTAAAGGTGAATTATCATATCCTTAATTAAATGGCATTCTACCCTAAGCATAACTCTCTACGGGCGTGCTATCCTTAGATTGTTGGCATGAAATGACTAAACAAAAGTTAGCTTATCTCTCTCACTCTATAACTTTTAATTTAGAATTTAATTTTGAGATTCATTTTATTATATAAATAAAAATAAAAATTCAAAATAGAATTATTCTACAATAATTAATCTTATAATAAGAAAAAATAATTATAAATTAAATTAATTCTTATAATTTTTAATTATTATTTATAATTTCGTAGAAAGACATAAATAATAAAAATAAATTTCAATCTTAAATCTAAATTAAAAATATATATAACAAGCTAAATGCAAAGTCAAAATATATCAAAATAAAAAAGAGAAGAATAAACTCGAAAAGAGATGTATGTAGCTCCAAAACTGAATTATTTACATATAAAAGTGATTTTTATACATAGCAAAGAGAATCCCAATAGTCAATTTCTTTTGGAATTCAAAAATTACAAACTGAAAGAATAAAACATAAAATATTTAAAAAACTTGTATTTTTTGCTACCCCAACTTGGCAGGGTCATAACTCCTAGCCCAATGATTGTATCCTAAACTTCTCTACCTCATTGGGAAGGTCTCAAAGAGATCTAATTTCAATCCATTAAATCAAGTGCTTATGCTACTCCATTTAAGGGACTGGAAACACTTTCAACCCCAAATTCTACTCTAAAGACCTCCAAAAATGTGATTTACTAAAATGTAAAAATATCGAAAGTTTTGAATTTTCAATACTTTCCATTTTTTCTTGAGCTAACACCTTTGGGTTGCTCTTGGACTATTTTGGATCATTCCTCCCCCTTGAAAGGAAATGGGCCCCATTGCATCAACATGTTGTAGTAGATGAGGAAATTGTACTTGAATGTGTTCCTTGGTTAACTACTTTCCCTTATAAAAAATCTCACCAGCTTAAACCACATGGTAGAGAGGGATTCGTTGATCTATGAGAGTCTTCACAATGACTTTGGTGACATGATCACACTGTAATGGAGTGGTGGTCTTTGGATTAAATTTTTTAGCATGAATGTGCTCAGTGTCCTATGAAACATCCAACAAAGGAGGAAAGTATGGTTTTAATAGCTCCACATTGAAAACTGGATGCATCCCCAAGAATGGTGGTAGGTTAAGCTCAAATGCATTTTCACCAACTTGTTTGATAATGGTATATGAGCCATACTAAAGAGTACAAAGCTTCTTGTTTGGTCCTTGAAGACATTCCTTTTGAAGATGTAGCCATACCTTATCCCTAGCATGAAATTGACAAGGAGTTTTGTGTTGAAGGTGTCTGATTTTGTTAATGAATTTTGTTGCTTTTTCTACCTCTTGAAGATGTAGCCATACCTTATCCTTATATTTCTTCTTATTGTGCTCCAAAATATCATGAACTTGTTGTTGTAGGTGTCTGATTCTGTTAATGATTTCTTTTTCTTTTTCTACCTCCTTCTTAGCATTTGGTGGTGTTTCAAGTTGTAGTATAAGTAATTCTATATCCATAGGTGTTAATGGTCGATACCCTAGACAAACCTCAAATGAACTATGCCTTGTAGAACTAAGGAGTGCATGGTTTTAGCTTTGTTGGATGTAGGGTAGGCTCTCATCCCATGTGTGAGGATGCTTCGAATGGTACATTCATAAGATGTGAATGATCATTTGATTTACCACCTCTATTTGTCCATCTGTTTGAGGTTGGAATTTTTTAGAATTCATCAAATCCATGTCTATCTTAGCCCATAGTGAAGACCAAAAATTATTGATGAATCTACTATCCCTATAAAAAATAATGCTTTTTGGAAACCCAAAATGAACTCAAACATGTTCAAAAAATATCTTAGCAGTCTCTTCTATAGAAATCATCTTTTTACATGCCACCATGATACCATTTTTGAAAACCTATCTACTACCACATATACACAATCATGACCTTGTATGGTAGTTAGAATCCCAAACACAAAATCGATTGAAACTAACTACCTTGGTTTATCAGGGATAGGTAATGGAAAGTATACGCCTAGTTTACGATTTGTAGGCTTTGCAATTGCATAGGTTGCACAAGCTTGAATGTATGAAATGGCATCATTTTTTATTTTTGGCCAATAAAAATATTTTGAAGGATAGTAGTGATCTTATCAATGACAAAATGGCCTACAACATGATTTTAGTGTGCCTCCCATATCACCTTTTTGCATTCTTCAATGGGAACATATATGTGACCAACATGACAAAGCATTTCATCTTGCAAGTGAAATTTAAGGATAGACTTATCTTCCACCAATTTGTTGTACACATAAGCAAAGTCAAGGTCTTTACCATATAACTGGGCCTATATTTTTTTTATGACCACATGAATCCAACACCATTGTCATTGTTGCAATTGGATTCCTACTCAGAAAATTTTCCACTCTATTATTGCTTCCCTTCTTATGACAAATATTGAGGTGAAATTGTTGTAGATAATTAGACCACCTTTGATGCCTATTATTCTACAACTTCCCTTGTGTTTGGAAAAATTGAAGGGGTTTGTGATTAGTATGTATAATAGTCTCCTTTCCTAAAAGGTAGTGCTTCCATTGTTTGTAGTCCTGAACAATGGAATATAACTCCTTGTCATATGTGGCATATCTACGGATAATATCAAAAATTGTCTCACTATGTTAGGCAACCAAATGTCCACATTGCATGAGTATAGTTCCAAGGGCATACTCATATGCATATGTTTCTATTTCAAAGGATTGTTCCAAGTCTAGAAGGGCCAACACTGGTGTTGAGCATAGTCATTTCTTTAATTCCTCAAATGCTCATTACTTTGCATCTGTCCAATTAAATTTTGCTTGTGCTCTACCCCTTAGTGATTGATTTAGAGGCCATGAAAAATGTGAGAAACCAAAACCAAACCTGTGATAGAATTTTGCTAGACCCAAGAAACTGTGAAGCTCTGTGATATTTTTAGGAGATGTGAATGTACCCCAAGTATTGGATGATTTTCAAGGTAGAGGAACACTTTTCTATGTTTGCATAGAGTTTTTGTTTTTATAGAGTTGAAAGCACTTGTTCAATATGTTGCAAATGCTCAATCCATGTTTTGCTAAAGATGAGTATGCCATCCAGATAAATAACCACAAAGGAATCAAAAAATGACTTGAGCACATCATTCATCATCCTCATGAAGGTGGCAAGAGCATTGATTAGCCCAAAAGGCATGACCAATCATTCAAACAAACCTTCCGTAGATTTAAAAAAAATATTCCACACATTTGATGGATCAATTGGTACTTGGTGATACCTAGACTTCAAGTCAATTTTGGTGAAGAACTCAACCCCTCTAATTTGTTACAAGAGATCATCAATCCGAGGAATTGGATATCTATTTTTCACAATGATTTTATTTAGTGCTTGATAATCAATATAGAGTTGTCATGTCCCATCTTCTTAGAAAGAACAATCGGGCTACCACATGGTGAAGCACAAGGATGAATGTGTCCTTTATAAATTAGCTCATGAATCTTCCTCTTGGTTTCATCATTTTCTAAGACTGGCCTCCTATATACTGGCTCATTTGGTAATGGTGTCCCCAGCACTAAATCAATATAATTCTTGACTTGACAATTCATTGGGACCCTGTTGGTGAATTAAACACATTCTAATTTATTGTTTCAAATTTTATTCAAAGGGGAATAGAGAAGAATTGGTTTGGGAGCTCAGTGTTGCTACTGTGCAGCTTGTGAAGACCTGATCGGCCTGTGTGGTGATTTCTAAGATGATGGGTTTATTGCATGTGCTTCCAATGCCTTTTTCAAGCCTTGGGGTGTGTTGGGTCTGCGCATGCAATATGAGGTGTAAATTTTCTTCACATATATGATTTTTTTTTTCATTGTTCTTCCATTTTTTCTTCATGGTTTGGCTTTGAGTGTTTGGAGTAGTGTGGGTGATTGGTGCATGGCACCCTCTAGGGGTCTTGGGGACCCCTCTTGGCCTTATTTAAAAATTGTGGTTATGAATGGAGTTTCATCGTCTTTGGGGCATGGAGATGCAATTAATTTCCTCTTGAATGCTACAAAGGAATCAATGCTAAAATATTGTTTAGAAATGAAATCAAAACCAACGGGTTGCCTGGAAAGGAGCAAGGATCACCCAGTTGTGGTGATAAATCCTGAAGATGTTGTAGAAGATGTTATGTACTTAGTGGAGCACATTTTATTTTGCAAGTTCATTAGAATTTTTATTTCTCTACCATTTTTGGATGCATGGGCACAAAGAAATTGAAACCTAGAGGAGGATATGGAGATCATTCTAGGGGAAGATGGTTATTTTTTTCTTTGTTTTCCAAGCTTTCATATTGAAATATGGTTTTTGAAGGTGGCCCTTATTTTCATAATCAGACTAGGCTCTTTATTAA
This sequence comes from Sequoia sempervirens, assembly GCA_007258455.2. Classification (NCBI taxonomy): domain Eukaryota; kingdom Viridiplantae; phylum Streptophyta; class Pinopsida; order Cupressales; family Cupressaceae; genus Sequoia; species Sequoia sempervirens. The sequence continues at coordinate 268,178 of VDFB02003753.1, read as the reverse complement.
ACCATGGCACTTAGGGTTTGATCCCTCGGAAGAGCTCCCGTCGAAGATCCCTATGTCAGACTAATTACCTCGACTTCCATTGGAATCTTGGAGGAAGGATGTTATGCACTCTATTGCTAAAACTTCAAGGAAACTTTTGGGTCCCTCTTGTCAAAACCCCAAACATAGGGTGACCACCTTTTCTCGACTTTGTATGGAAATTATCTTGAATATTTCATTGCTAGAATTTGTTAATATTAGACTAGGGGTATGAGCTAGATTTAGTAGGTGGATTATGAGGCTCTACCGTTTTGGTGTTGATTATGTCATGAGTATATGGGCATTTTCAAAGAAATTGTCCCAAGTCGGGAGGTAGCACCCCTCAATCTCCACCTGACCAGCATGCATCTAATCCTAAAGAAAAGGGTAAATCCTCAATTCAAAATGAGGGGACTAATTCAAAGGGATTTATTCTTATGAAAGGTCAATCAAAGACTCAAGGGACAACTCATCAAAATAGAGCCATGCAAAAAGGATATTTTGGTAATAGGTTTGATGTTCTCAAAAATTTTGAGGACTTAGACTTAATGGAGAATGATCTTACTCTTGGGGATCAAGATATGAAAGGTGTGGACCCATCTTCTTATATTTCCCAAGCTCCTATTGCTAGAATGGATTCATTTAAGACTTTAAAGGATGGTAGTTCAAAGGTAGTGATTCTTGTTGGGGCCTCAATGGATATTAATGGGTTTGATGGTGATCTTGGAGTTGTTATGGTTGCTACCCTTTGTGTGAAACCCCTTCAAAACTTGTTGATAATGAGGTAATTACTGAACTGGCTTTAGACTCAGGAACTAAGGAAGATGGTAAAAATAAAAAATTCCTTAGCTAGGTATTAATCATAAGAGATTAAAGAAAGGGGTAGTGGATAAGATGGCCAAGGTGGGTGGGAAAAAGGATTTAAAAAAGATAAAGATTATGGGTGAAGCCTTAGTGGAATTGGGTGTTGTGAGGATGCTAGACTCTCATTTTGCTTCATCTCATAAATGATTATGCTTTCATGGAATGCAAGGGGTCTAGGTAGCATCCCTAGACAAAAGAATACCCATGATTTGATGTGTGATCACAATCTTAATATTATATTTTTCCAAGAAACTAAAATTTTTGTGGATGACATGTGGAATGTTTCTTCTAAATTTTGGAAGAGAGGTATTTTTTATTGTGTTGGTGCCCAAGGATCAGTTGGGGTTGTTGCTTGTCTTTGAAACCCATGTAGGATAATTCCTCTTTGGTGGGTTTCCAACAAGAACTCTTTGTCGATGTTGGCATTATGCTTTGACTCTAGAGTGGTTTCTCTTTTTTCAAATGTTTATGCACCTAATGATTTTCCAGGTAAGGTTGTTTTTTGGTCTCATATTAGATTCATTAGATCTTTGGCTCCGCTTTGTCCTTGGATTCATGTAGGAGACTTCAATTCTATTTTTTCCTAGAGGAAAAATTTGGTGGGGTGGGTCATTTGGGTCCTGCTTTGACCTTGATGTGTGATAATATTTTTTCTCTCAATTTGGTGGATGTGAAGCCTATTATTGGTACTTTTACTTGGCACAATAGAAGGTGTGGGAAGGGCTCTATTTCTAAGAGGCCAGATAGATTCTTGGTTTTAGACCATTGGATTGGGGATTGTTGGGCCTCTTCTTCTAAAATTTTGGGATGGAAAGCTCAAATCATTGGCCAATCAAGTTCTCCTCCCTTTGGTTTTCTATGTCCAAAACCCTCCCTTTAAATTCTAGCTCATGTGGCTTCATCATCCTAGCTTAAACCAGCTAGTTGAGAGATGATGGTCTAAAGGGAAGCATGCCTTTGGTTCTACTATGTTCTCCTTTTCAAGAGGCTTTAGTATGTTAAATAAAAGCTCAAAAAATGGAATAGAGCTTCTTTTAGAAATATTTTCCTTGAGAAAAATAAAATTTAGGCTCATTTGGATAGTATCACTTTCAAAATTAAGGAAGAGGGCATGAAAGTGGATTTTCTTCAAGAGGAGACTAGACTTTCTAGGGATCTTGCTGAATGGGAGTTACAAGAGGAGATTTTTTGGAAGAAAAAATATCATATTGACTAGGTTTAGGAAGGGGATAAGAACACTTTTTTTTTTCTAATAACTTTGTTGAAGAGCGGAGATATGGTAATCTAGCTACTTCTATTATTTTTAGTTATGGGGATCATATCTCTTCTTCTCAGGCTATTTTAGAGGAGGCGATTAGTTTTTTTTCTACCCTTTTCACAGAACATTCATAGATGGAAATGGCTAAAGAGGATATTGTCCTTGATTGTATTCCTTTGGTGTTCTCCAAGGAGATGAATAAATTTCTTCTAAAGCCTATTTCTCTAGAAGAGATTGAGAGCATTGTTTTCTAGATGAAGAAAGGTAAGGCACCTAGTCCTGATGGCTTTCCTATTGAGTTTTTTCAGGAGTTCTGGGATATCCTAAAATTTGATTTGTTGGAGGTGTTTAGAGAGTCTCAAGCTAATAAGTAGATACTCCGTTCTTTTAACTCAACCTTCCTTGGTCTTATTCCTAAAAAATATGGGGCCAACTCCTTTGACTTTGTTAGGCATATTGCTTTATGTAATTTGTGTCTTTTAAGATCATACTAAGCTGATGGTGGAAATGTTCTAGCTTCCTTGATCTATTTGGAACAAGGGGGTTTTGTCAAAGGTTTCCAAATTGTGGTGGTGATAGAAGCTATCCACTCCATGTCCTCTTCTAAGGAGAAAGTAATATTTATAAGATTGGATATGCCAAAGCTTATGATAGAGTCAGATGGTATTTTCTCTAGTATATGCTTGTTGCTTTTATATTTTATCCTAATTGGATTTCTTGCGTTATGAGTTGTGAATCTTCATCCTCCTTTGTTTTAATGGATTTCCCTCTCCTACCTGTTTAGCTTCAATGGATCTCAGGTAGGAAGATCATATTTCTCCAGATCTCTTTATTCTATTGGCGAGGGTTTGGGAAGACTATTGAGGTGATACAAGGATACTAGCCTAATTAAGGGTTGAAGCTGGAACCAAGGACTAGACTCCCTTACTCACCTCTAGTTTATTGATGATACTACCCTAATGGGGTTGGCAAGAATTGATTAGGAACTTAATTTCATAAAGGTTCTTTATATTTATATAGCTATGTCTGGTCAAAAGAATAATGAGGGAAAGTCTAGTATCATTTTTTTTAATACTCCCAGATTGATTCTGAATAGGATTTCCCACATTCTTCATTTTCAAATCGGTGGCCTTCCCATGGATTATTTGGGCATCCACCTTTGTGTGGGAAACATGGATAAGAGGCACTAATAGGTGATCCTAGATAGATTCTAGTCAATCTCTTTTGTATGGTGTTGTTATTTCAGCTTCTACTATCTACAATTCATGATTAACCATTTTAACAAAATAAGGGTTTAATGAATGCTTGTGGATTTGATTATTGTTGATGGTTTTGATGTTTTAATTTGATACAACTGATTTACCCCTCTTAGTTGTCTTGTTCATTCAACATGCATTCTATGTTTCTTATAGTTCAAGTATTTAGTGGTAAAAGACTTAGTGTTATAGGCAAGATTTCTTTCCTAAACTAGCATGAATTAACTCTTTTGGTTGGAAGTGGATTTATCATGTCTAGATTTTATTAAGCTCTTATACATTGCCTTTGTCTTTCAAGATTCTTCATCTAGTCTATGGTAAGTTATTCTCAGTTGGGTGGGGAAAAAAATGCTTCTTGGATTACTATGTATCTATCTCTTATAGGTAAATTTAAGGTTTGTTCTAAAGTTCTAGTAGTGGCCCATTTCTATCATTCCTCATTCTACATTCCTTTCAAACCTTTTCTCAATTATTTTTATGGAAATATTTAGAGAAAAGAAAATGAATTCATAGAGTTTCTTGGGATTTGTTTTCCTCCATGACTCTAGAGGGACAGGTCTTATTGGTATGCAACAACAATGTAAAATATTATGTGTTAAATGGTTAATTAAAGCCCTTGAGAGTGATGAAACTTGGAAAGTTGTGCTTAACTATTGTATTTCTACTAGTGTGCTAGAAATGTGTGTAATTTTGAGAAATATATTGGCCTCCATTAGATATTTTCATTATCAAGGAGCTTGTTCTAATTTGGGGTAATTTTTTTATCAAAATTATATGGAAAGTAATGGATTCTATGGAATGGAGATAAATTTATGACTAATTTGTGTATTAACCATCAATGTCTTTGGTGGTCACCTATGATCACCAGCTAGGATAAAACTCTATCTTATAAATTTCATTTCTTAAATAACCACCAAGAATCTTCTTTCTGAAGGCCTAAGGAAAAAGTGAATTATAGAATTTCCAATAATCATGTTGAGTCCTTCTATACTATTCTTGATTCCACTCTTCAAAAATATTGCATAAAATTGGGGACATAATCATCAAATAGCATTCTTAGTACTAGTAATTGGCATGGGTTGGAGGCAATTAATTGACCATTTGGAGATCATGCACTTGTAGCCACTAGTGAGGGAGTCACCATAATGTAGGGGAACATATAGTAAAGGTTTCTACTTGCAACCAAAATAATTGCCACAAAGGAATCATTAAAATAGGAAGTGAAACATAGAAAAACGTAAGTGTAGTATTTGTCAATATGTAATGATTAAAAAGTTGTGTAATGCACTCACACTTTCCTAATTTCAATAGAAAAAAGGTATCTCCAAAGGGTAGGGTTGGATTTCAACCTTGAGGTGTGTCAACCCTATATGGAAATTTGGTGTTTTCTTATGACAAAAAATGACTGAAATACACTTTTGAGACATAAAAATAAAATACCTAATGAACTCAAATATGTGATATAAAACTTGAAATGCATAATATAAGGATAACAAAAACAAAATAATAACTTTCGGGGAGATTTGAGAAGGGTAGAAAATAGTAAACCTACCCAGAAAAGTGGGTTTCAAGACTTGTAGGACACATTTTCCCAAGGGAAGAAGGGTCTTTGGATAGGGATTTTCCTCAACTTCGAGGGTCCTCTGGTGCAAGATATGATCTTCTATTTTCCCCAAGTTTCACTATCAGAAAGTCAGAAATAAATTTAGGATCTGAGTTTTTGTGGCTTGACAACTTTGATGACAACTCTGACAACTTTGTAAAATTGCTCTTTTGATCCAATTTTAGTCCTTCTTTTCCTGTAAATCTGCACATACAAAGAGAGGGAATTTTTTTTGGGGGGTGAATAGGGGTTCTCCTTGGTCAAACCTCAATTTGGTAATAAAACCTTGATAATGAAATAATGACAAAATGGAAAGAATTTAATGAATGAACAATGCTATGTCACAATTCACCAAACCCTTAGTGGCTGCCCTTAGAGGACTAAAGTCTAAACACATCACTCTAAGGATTGGATATTGCATTAAATTTCTTGATTAGATGCTTTATTTGAACTTGATTTGATGCTTGAATGCTTGAAACTACATCACAATGTTAGCTCTAAAACATGACATGAAGATGCATAACTTTGACATGATAATATGATCTTGATTGCTATTGTAGATGACTAATAAATATGATCTTCAATGCTCTTGACAATATTAATTGCTCTTGTGAAAGTTTCCTTAATGTTAGATGATGTTGCTTATATTTGAATTGATAAAATAACTATGTATTTATAGGTGTTTATCTAATTCCCTGAAAAATTAGATTCCACAAGCTGACATTTGAAACTTGAATTTGAATCATTAAAATGTCATCAAAAAAATATTAAAAATTGGGTCTTGGCATATAAAGGGGGCCCATTAATCCTTGGGTGAATAGGTCTTGGGACCTAAATCTCGGACAAACAATTTCCAAGGTGTTTTAGTTAATGATGACAATTGTTTAATATAAGTTTCCCTTTCAAAAAATAGTAATAATATGGCTTAGGAATGCATAATTTAGGCAATTAGAAGCTTAATTAAGTCCAATTAATTAAGGGGATGCAAACATAGTGTGAAAATGTAAAGGAGTACATTTTTCAACACCATAAGAAGTTATAGTGAAGTAAATGTTACTCACAACAACTAGAGGTTTTCACAAGGAGAAATGGGCATTTATAGTAAAGGAAGTGAAAACTTGGGTGTAGGTGCACTTGTAGCAATAGGGAGGTTGCAAGGACAAAATGTCAAATGAGGAAGATGTTGCAAGGTGGCCAAGTGTTCATGAAGAGGAAGAGGTGATGTTGTAGTTTCACATACAACAAGGGAACTTGATGAGAGTGCTTGTATAGTGAGAGAAGAGGATGACACCATTAAAGATGGAATTTATGTCAAATGTTATAGTTGTGACTACCTTGATAAACATGCATGCAAAATGTAGAGGCACAGGTGTATAATATTTGATAGAATACCTCAAGTGGGACGCAACTTGATGGCTCATGATAATTGCAATATATGTACAAAATGGATTTGCTTAAAGCACTTTGGTAAATTTTAAGCAAATGCAAATGGTTGGTGCAAATACAGTGCCTAATGATTGTGGAGGGCTACACATGAAATGTTTTGATAGAATGCCTTAAATAAATGTTGTCTCATGGAACACAATGATAGTAGGATATGCATGAAATGGATGTGTTGCAGGTTGTTCTAGAAAATTTCAAGATGCAATTGATAGGTGCAACCTCAAACTCCATAACCTTTAACAACATGCTCTTAATTCCAACCTCTAAATAAGCACTTTGAAGCAATGTATGATTTTCCATTCCAACATAATGGAAGTCATCTATCTTTGTTTGGTATTACATTTGTAATGTGTTGGAAGATATGTCTCAAAAGAGTGTAGTCATGGAAGCTAGTAGGTAACATGATTTATGAGTTTATGAGATGCATATAACCCTAACTTTTCCTCCTCTAATTCAAATGGTCATACATGAATGTCTTAAGGATGGTTGAACATTCATATCTAAAGGTATTCTATGCAATTCCTAAAAGATGGTTGAATGGGTTAGTAACAACAAACCTTCACTTCCCCTTCACTCTGCCTTCACTTTTCCTTTTTTTTTTTGTCCATACAGTTGGTGATGAATATGACAATGTAACTATCATGTTTCAGAATTTTAAACTCTTTAAAAAAAAAAAATTATTTATTTTATTTATTTATTTATTTATTTTCGTTAAAAATATCTTCATTCGAAGGTTGCCTTTGAACAAAGGGTATCATCTTTCAATGAAACCCCTTCATTCGAAAGTATTTGGAAAAAAAGTTTTGGACCACCTAAAAAAACTTTTCCTCCAAAAATTGGTAACCCAAGTTATTGAGGGTTCATCCACAACCAAAGGTATAAAGATGAAAAAATGTATCAAGATGGGGCGTCATCCATATAAAATATAAAGAAAAATGGAAATTGTAATTACTATGAAAAGTTTGGACATTATTCTTATGAATGTAGGAAAAAGAAGTTTAATGAGTTCAAAAACAACAAATATGAAGGTAACTATGTGAATGGTGAGAATGAGCTTTAAGTGATAACCTTCATAATTTAAAGTTGTTTATTTTTTATGTTGCTCTATCAACTAATGTAGGTGATTGTAATAATTGGTTCATTGATTTAGGGGTATCAATCTATATGTCATGTCATAGGTGTTGGTTTAAAAACATTCAAGAAAAAAATGATGGTAGTAAGATCTATTTAAGAGATGATAGGTCTCATGACATAAAAGGATATGTTGATATAAGTGTGCAATTGCCTAATGGAAATGTAAAGAAACTTGCAAATGTAATGTATGTCCCAAGAATCTAGAAAAATTTAATATTAGTTTCAACAATTATTGATCAAGGTTTAGAGGTTGAATTATTGAAGATAGGTTGTCAAGTAAAGGATATGAAAGATCACTATAATGTGATTGTTGAAAGAATCAGAATAAGAGGTTTGTATAAACTTGATGTTAAAGTAGAAATTCATCAAGCAATTGCTTCTACATGTGTATCAAATGAACTATAACACAAAAGGTATGGTCATTTAAATCTTCAGGATCTTATTTCTCTACAAAGAAAATATATGGTGCAAGGTCTTCCAATATTAAAGAATTAATACATTAGTTGTGATGGTTGTGCTTTAGGTAAACAACATAGAAGTGAATTTCCAATAAATTCAAATCAAACACAAAGAAGCATTCTTGAATTAGTTCTTACAGATGTGTGGTCCCATGCAAACAAAGTCACTTAGAGGAGCTTCAAGTATTTTCTTATATTTATTGATGATAGAACTAGATATACTTCAATTTATCTTTTAAGAAAGAAGAGTGAAGTGTTTGAATGTTTCAAAGAATTAAAAGTTATGGTAGAGAAACAAACAACTCACAATATTAAAATTCTTAGATTAGATCAAGGGGGGAAAACACTTCAATTAATTTTGTGAAATATTCTAAATATAATGGCATTATCAAGCAATATATAGTTCATCATAGTCCAGAACAAAATGGTGTGGCTGAAAGGAAAAATAGAACAATAGTTGAGTGTGATAGGAGTATGCTCAAAGAAAGAATCTCCCTAATAATTTGTGGACCTTGAAGCAATTAGTATAGCTATTTATTTGTTAAATTATAGACCAACCAAGTATCTAGAAAAGAAAACTCCTAATGATGCTTTCATAGGTACTAAACCTATTGTTAGTCATTTGAGAATTTTTAGAAGGCATTTTTGTCATATTCCAAAAGAAAATAGGAGGAAACTTTTCTGGTAAGTCAATCAAATGTATATACATTGGTTATTGTGCAGATCATAAGGCCTACAAAATGTATAATCCTACTATTCATAGAGTGTTTGCTAGTAGAGAAGTCATATTTCATGAATTTGCAAATGATGTTCAAGAGGAACAAAAGGAAGAAATTACTACTACATGGAAACTACTTGAAGAAGATAGTGAGGAAAGTATAGATATTGCAGATAAGCAAACTCATGATCAAAGTGGGCATCAAACAAGGCAAGGTGAAACTAGTCCATCTAGCAATGAAGCATTAAGAATATAGATGACTATAATGACTATGCTCTTATGGCTCAAGTAATGAGTATAGATGAACCTCACAATTATGAAGAAGCTAAGAATCATAAAGAACTGATGAATGCAATGCAAGAAGAATATGATTCAATTATGGATAATGACACTTGTAAATTAATTGGATTACCAAATAAAATTTCTAGATGGTTGTTCAAAACTAAGTTTAAAAATATGATACTATTGATAAATTCAAAGCTAAATTGGTTGCAAAAGGATATTCAAAAAAAGATGAAAAGATTATGAGGATACATTTGCACCTTTGCTAAAATGAATACTGTTAAGATCATGATTGCACTTGGTACTAAGTTTAATTGGAAGTAACAACATCCCTCCACTCCCCTCGAAATTTGAAGCATCATATCCACTGCAACAGGGAGCGGCAGGGGTGCCCTGCCGCCAGAATTCTTTAGTAGTTTGTCCAAGCTGGAGCTGACCAATTCCATTACAATATAGCAATGGCTTCCCTCAACACATGTGCCTATCAACTAATGAAAGGGCTCTGTAGCTTTGCAAGAACTGCAGTCTCCCTTTCAAACAGATCACGAGCATCAATCGGAATGTCTTTTACGGCAACCCTATGCCCCAGCCATGACCCCTCGTACACTTCCCCAAAAGATCCCTCTCCTATCCTTTTCTTTTTTATTGGATCTTTGGCAGGGATCTGGAGCCACTTAGGTATAACAGTTGCAGATTCAATTTTACACTCATTCCTGATGGTTTCTAAGAGCTTTATCTCCAGGAATTGTAAAACCGCAATTTTATCTTTTTGTTTTAAAGTCGAAGCCGTGGCAGTCATACGATTACAAGCCATTAGTTGGTGCCAATAGTCTTGCAACTTAAAGCCAAATTGTTCTAAATGCAAATCAGACATTTTTGCAAAGAAGCGGAATTCTCCAAGAGTGATTCTGTCATTCCATGTTTCGATCGAGCACAGAAGAGCTAAATCTAAGCAAAAAAGAGACCAAGCAAGGTCATGCACGTGTAGGGCGAAAGGCCTCATCTGTGTTAGCCAGTATAAAACATTTCCTCCACATGCTATCGGTTGAGCGGTGTTTGAGGTATGTTTCTGCTTCTTTCATGGCACAATATATTTCCTTCGACCAAGCTCTTTGCACACGTTTGCTCCAAACGTCCCGACCCAAGTATTACCCATTATTCTCAGCATAGGGGTAGAGTTTCTCCAGTATATAAGTGCACAAACTTTTGCATTGCTCGACATGGAACTTGAAGCTTTTCCAGTTGTTGAAAAGGTTGAGTTTATCCAGGGAATCCATAACAAGACTACGAATATACAGCATATCCTCCCCAGGTGTATCCATCGGTTTAGAATGAGTTGCAGAGTAAAATTAACTCATATGAAGTGGGTCTACCTCTTCTGCATTTCTTCCACAGCGTATAATCTTGCAAGACAGTCACAGTCAATGACTTCCTACGTCCGTGGGGCCCCAAACAAGAAGAGACAAGATAGCTCAAAGGAATCATACACCTTTATAGATGCCATTTTGATTTTAAGAAAATACAATCTACTTTAAAACGCGCGGCAGTGAAGATTGTTTGATCTACATTTTTTATTTGTTCTTCTACAATTTTTTATATAAAAGGAGGTCAACAATTCCAAAAGAATTAGAAAAGGTTGAGAAACTTTCGCTTGAAGGCAAAAATATCTGTAAAGAATTTATTTTTGGAAAAAACTTGAAAGCTTTGTCGTGAAGTTAAGCATCTCTTTATCTGCATTTACAAAGAAAAAGCGTACTCCAAATTTGAACAGGAAAGGAATCCACCATCGCATTTTAACAAGGTTTTTATAAATGATGCCCTTCTTTCACGTTCATCAACATTTCAACAAAATAACTGATGTAAATAAACACTTGAATATCCTGAATTGGGTCCTTTAAAATCTTACAATGAAATGGAATTTAAATCTTCAGAAACATAATTTAAAATCAGATTGTTGATCGATTCCTAGTATTTTGACAATCCTCTATCATTATAGTTGCCATTTCTTGATTATATTAACTCATTAAAATTTTGTGTATTTGGTGAGAACTGATTAAGAATCATCCTAGATAATAGGATTTAATATTGATGTATGAGAATTTTAAGGTGTGAGAGTAATTTTGTATCATTCAAGAATATTTTATAATTTATCTAGTTATACTTTTATATTTTGTTTTGTTGTTGGAATACATATTTTACAAAGCGTTGTTAATATCATATCTAAATTTTAAGATATTTTCATCACTGCAAAGTTATAATTTAGTTCTAAACTTATTACTAGTCATGATTCGAAGAATAACTAGTTTCATTGTTCAAATTTCGAGATACCTTTCTGAATCATATGCTAAGAAAGTGACACATTTCTAATGTTATTGAACCTATGATAGCTTATGGCATAACTTTGTAAATGTAGTGAAGCTATGGCAGTCATGGATAGGGTATTTATTTTTGATAAAAAAACCATGTGTTGACCATAGTCGAGACATTTATTTAAATTATTTGAGTATTTTAATAAAATTATATTTTCAATAAAAAAAAATTTATTTTAAAAATTATTTTATTGCTTTGATAATTTATTTATTTTAATTAAAAATGTAAATTGTGAAGTAATTAAATAAGAAAACCATTCATAGCCTTTTATATGATAGAAAATGATCGTCGTGAAATTCAATGCATGATTTATCCTATTACATTCAAACCATGAATAACAATAAATATTAGTAAATACATGTTTGTGACTAAGAAAGGTTGTTTTTGAGTTTTATTATCTTAGATCAAATAAAACTACTAACAATATTATAAATTGTTTGTCACAAAAAAATATTTTTCTATTTATTGAAATAATTTTTTAATAGAAATTGTATACAAATAATCATACAAAAAAATCCAATAGAATTAGATTTGGGTGGGACTCACCACAAAAAATTACATGGCATAGAAAATGACACCAAAAACTTATCTACTAATAGAAAGTCTCATGCATCATCGAATAAGGCCAACATGGCACAATCATTGGATGTGTGTGCATTAAGACTTGAGAGCTTTTGTAAAACTAATTCACATGCCACAAACCATGATTGGCTAAGGAAAAATTGATCCAACTTGAACCATGAATTGGATAAGGAAAATAAAAATTTATTGGATATAGTGAAAGATTCACTACAAGAATATGCAACATAAGATAACTGCATACACCCCTTGGAAAAATGGATTTGTGGAAAGAATGAACAAGAAATTAATGAGAAATTTGATGAGAAAAAATTGTTTGGTTTAGCATATCTATAATGTGTTTAGTTGTGAGGCATATATGTTCATGTGCACAAAGAAAAAATTAAAATATAATTACAAATTTGTTGAGTGTATCTTCATTGGCTATAATTAGTATTTGAAAGAATATGAGCTTTGCAATCTTGTAACTAGAAAGGCTATGAATATACAAACTATGGCCTTCAAAGCTTGATCATACCTAATTCCACTATTTAGCAAACAAAGGACAATGTGAAGTTAGTTGTGCAACTACAACTAGAGAGATTATGGTGAATAGATCTCCTATATCAATTATTTTTTATGGAACTCCACAAGAATATTGATGAGAAAAAAATTACCCACTTTAGCATATCTATAATGTGTTTAGTTGTAAGGCATATGTTCATGTGCACAAGGGAAAAAATAAAATGTATATTACTAAGTTGTTAAGTGTATATTCATTGGTTATAGCTAGTGTATGACCAGAAATTAGGAAGATATGCAAGAATCATTAATGACAACCACAAAAACCATAAGATTCAAGAAAACAAATTCAAATCTATCAATGAAAAATGAATAAAAGCAAAAAACATGAAAGATCAATCAAATGATATACCTTTCTCACATCAAACATTGAATCACCTCCATTGCCCTTCTCGATTTCACTTTGTAAGCTATTATTGCTCTTAGATTTGTATGTGTGCACAATTGCAATAAGATCAAGTGGATATGATTTGAGGAGAATAAAATATTAAAATATTATTCAAGGAAGTTTTTGAAAAAGATTCATTCTTAAGAAGACAAGACATTGTTGAGTTAGATGTCGGTGCCTCATATTAGAGAGGTTGGTGCTTAGTGATGGCGATTGGTTTGTCTAGTGGGTTGTTACCCCTACGAATATTTTGTAAGAAGTATTTTATTTTGGTGACTAGATTTGGACAATAGATCCAAGTACTCCTATTCTCCATGGCTTTCTCTCGAAATGGTTTCCATGTAAATCATGTTCTCTTAATCGTTGATGTGGTGTGCTTGATATTATTGTGATTATTAATTTGAAAAGGTAAAATATTACCTTATATTGATTTATCCCCCCTCTCAATAGAAGTGTGTGTTCACCTTTTTAAATGTGGCATGGACTCGGTACCATGCCACATGGGTCAAAAAGGACTCTCTCATCTCTCAAGGGTACTCCTAAGTCCTCCTTTTTCCATTTTCTCTCTCCAATTAATACAAGGGGTATCTTCACAATTGATTTCTCCTCAATCCATCTATCCTTCATCTCCACCATTCATTTGAGGACATTGTCCTCCTCTCATCTTGTTCATGGTCTCACTAATACAAGCCCTTGATCCTTTGGCTCAATTTCAACCATTCAATCCTTGGGCCAAAAAACTATAAATTAACCTAATCGTAAGCGATTGGAACATCTTCATATACAACTTTATGCTTCTAGTGAATGCACTCACATACCTCATCATCCACAATCTTAAGGACAACCAACATATCTTGGTGCAACAAGGGTTGGTATTGGAGAGCATATTGTATGTTTTTATCAAATTTTACTAATCATTATGCTTTATCATGAGTGTTTCTTTTCTCTTATAGAATTGGTTATATTGTTAGCTTGTTCTCTTATGTTCAAAATTTTATGTACACAATAATGCTAGATTTACATATTTTTAAGATGAAGATATGGATAGTCAAAATTATTTTGATTAATTTTGAGGACTAGATACTTCATTTAGAGTTACTAGTTGGATTGACTAGTTAACTTGATTGACTAGCCATCTGACTTGATTGACTCTAGTTAACTCTTTTGATTGATTAATCAACTAATATGATTGACTAGTTAAATAGCTTGATTGAATAGTCAACTAACTTAACCAATTGGTTAATTAGCTTGATTGAGTAGTCAACTAACTTAACTAATTAGTTAATTAGCTTGATTGAGTAGTCAACTAATTTCATTGTTTGGTAAACTAATTTGATTTAGAGTTTACTTGACTAATTGATTAGTTAACTATTTTGATTAATGAAGATAATTAAATTTATTTATTTATTTTAATTAGATAGATGCATTGAATAATTAGTAAGCAAGTTATTTGATTAATAATGATTAATCAATTAATTAGATATGGAGTGACTTAAATAGGATTAATTCATTAATATGAAATAATTAATTAATCAACATAATGATTTAATATTTAATACAATAAAATTAATAAATCAACAAAATGATTAATCAATAAAATAATAATAAAAATATCGATAAAATTAATTGACAAAGAATATATAATTATGACATAGTTAAAATGATGAAATCTAAATATCTAGATTTTGTTAAAAAAAAGTTATAAGACTATATATTATAAAAAGAATAGTTGCATCATCCACACACTTTTCATGGAATCCTTTTCTATAATAGCCCTATACTGGTAGAAGTTTGCCCATGAAACTTTCCTTAATGGGATCCCTAACAAAACAGAAAATAGTTGATTTCTCGACAACAAATTTTCATGGAATGGTCCCATTGTTTACTTGCTAGTTGCATCTAATACACGTGTACAAATAATCATAATCTATTATACAGAAAAATTATCATCGTTCCTCCGGGGCGACCGGATCTGGTGGGGCAGAAACGGAGGCAGCCAGCGAGCAGAATTCCAGCGCCGTTTGCAAAGTGGCAACGATCTCCGTCATGGAAGGCTGGTCTTTACCTTCCAAATTCACGCAGTTCATCGCCGTGTAACCCACAATAGTGACGGCCTCGATCTCATACGGCCTTGGCGGGGGCAGACGGTCGTCCAGTATGGCGGGCAGACGGTCGTCCAGTATGTAAGGCAAAGCGTAGTCCACAACGTTTCTAGGCCCTCCGCTATCGTCGTGCTTGTGGATGGCTTTCTTGCCCGTGAGGAGCTCCATCAGTACAACGCCGTAGCTGTAGACGTCACTCTTTCTGTAGTATTCCTCGTCCTTTAGAGAGAGATAAGACTCCTCGTCCATGGGGCCTGACAGTGATAGCCCGAAGTCCGACAACTTGGCGTTCCACAACCCGTCGAGCAGAATGTTAGAAGACTTTATGTCGCGGTGGATTATTGGCGGGACAGCGTAAGTGTGAAGGTATTCGATTCCACGGGCGGCGTGTAGGGCAATTTTTATTCGCATTGCCCAGGAATCGAGCGGCGGGTCTATGGTAGCGGCTTTGTGGAGGTGGTCGTGTAATGAGCCGTTGGGCATATATTCTTGGACCAGTAGCCGCTCCTCCTCTTCCTCGCAGTAGCCCACCAGGCCTACTAGGTGCTTGTGGTGGAGGCGGTTCATGCAGGAGAGCTCGGATTCAAAGGCGGATTCGTTTTCTTTCTTCTTTTTCGCGTTCCGGGTGTCGCCACGCTTGATGGCGACCTTGCGCCCGTCCGGAAGCGTGCCAAGATAGACAGTGCCGAAGCTGCCCAAACCCAGTTTCGAATCTTCCGAGAACCCACCAGTGGCGAGGGAGAGGTCCGTTAGGGAGAACTGCTTCAATAGACCACTTCGCTGCCGCCGGATCCTATTTAGGAGACCAAGTTCTGCGACCAAATTGAGATAGACCGTGCGGAACCTGCTGAGCCCCAGTTTCGAATCTTCCGAGAAGTCCTCCTCCCCGTTGCACTGCTTCGACGGACCTCTTCGCAAATTCAGGAGACCAAGTTCAGCCTCCAAAGTTAGATCTAGGGCGAGTCCGTCTCGAATACGTCGCAAATCCTCGTCGTCCACAGAAGCACAAAATAACCTACACCATTGCAAACATTTATTTTATGAATTTCAAGGGAAATGTGAAGACCCTAACAGACACCACAATTGTAAAGTGTAATGTCGAAATCAGCAATAATTCATACCTTTTTATCTCAGGGGGAACGATGTGAAGAACTTTACTTATCGACTTCAGCTTCTCGTTTGCAGGACTTTCATCAAATGCTTCTTCCTTGGACGTCACAAGTTTACTATGTAATCAGCCAATACGGCTGGACATGAGGTCCGCTGCAAAATCGGTCTTTCACCTCGCACTGTAATCATTCGGTGCAAATCTTTTGGATGCGCACCAAGGAAAGGCTGCTTCCCCGTCAGAATCTCATAACAAATCATGGCAAAGCTGTATACATCTGCTTTATGGGTATACTCCTTTGGACCATCAATTTCTTTGAGCAATTCTTCATCTGGCAAGGGAAAAGCTTCAGGCGCCCTCCAGTAACATATTCCCTTGGGATCTTCACACCGAAAACTGGATGGCCTCAAACTGGCCATTCCAAAGTTGCAGAGCTTAACTCGCCCGTAGCCTTGTTCTCTAAATTCTGGAATTGCAGAGGGCTGTATGAGAACATTAGAAGCTTTGAGATCCATGTGCATGATCCTCTGGCGGTGAAGGTATTCCATTCCCCTCGAAATTTGAAGCATCATATCCACTGCAACAGGAAGCGACAGGGGTGCTCTGCCTCCAGAATTCGTAAGTAGTTTGTCCAAGCTGGAGCTGACCAATTCCATTACAATATAGCAATGGCTTCCCTCAACACATGTGCCTATCAACTGGACAAT
>VDFB02003753.1:161948-251229 GCA_007258455.2 Sequoia sempervirens | reverse complement strand
TTCCTAGGCTATGTGGACCTCATTTTAGTGTTGTAAAGTGTATTTAATTACACTTTCACATTGAATTATGTGTCCCAAGCCCTAACTAACCTTTATATCATCACTAACAAGCCCTTATTAACCCATATTGTGCATCCTAAGGCTTAAATTGGTTAAATACCTAACAAAGTTGCAATTGAAACCTTATTTCCTCATCTTCTAACTTCCTAGTTGTTAAAATAGCCCTTGTGAGACCCATTCACCATGCATGGTGAATCAGTCCCATTTGGTCCAATTTTGACCTTTGAGTGGTAAAAAAGTGAAATTTAAGTTTAATATTTCTTCATGTCGGCCTATGATGAGGTATTAATAGGTGAAATAGGTGAATTTACTATAACTATAAGTATTTTAACCCTAATTCACATCTCTCATCATTATTCATTCACCAATTTTCCATCTCAAGTCAAGTAACTTAGGGTTTTATCATTTCAAGTCACCAAGATATTAATTTTTAGACATTCAAGGGTATATTCTTCATGTTTTACTGCATACTTTCCAGATAAAACATCATGGAAAGGTAATCAACTCTGTTATTGCATATTTCATTGCATTATTTCATTATTTTGGTTTAATTACCTAAAAGGGGTTTGACCAAGGCAAACCTCCATGCCCTAACATTCAACATTTCTTCTCTTCTTGTGTGTTTTCAAATTTAGGTTTCTTGGAAGCTTGGAAATAATTAATAATTAATTTTCAAGGTTGCTCAATTCTTCTCTTCATTCAACAAGTTAAAATATCAACAAAAACTTATTTCTAGGTTCAGAAATTAGAGTTTTGGAAGCAGACACCTGTAGAAAGCCAAAGTACAGATCGAAAGCTCTAGAATCCACCTTTGAATATTCAAAAATTCAAAAGTGGAATTATTCTCCATGAGTGTTGAATGAGCCTCACTTCTAGGTCAATTTTGAGTTTTCTACATTTTTAGATACCCTTTTGTTAGAAACAAGTTCTAGCTCAGTTTTGCAAAAATAGGACTGATTCACCTAGAATGGTGAATGAGTCCCTCCAGGCCTGAAAATCAGCATCATCAGCATTTCAAATGTCATTTCTAGTCTCCATCCACATTCTAGGTGCACACTTTTAGTTTGGTCCATTTTTGTTACAATTTCTATTCATTTCCAAGTATTCTTGCATTACACAATGTGTTTTCAAACAAGTTGTTTTCCTTTAGTTTCCATTCATTAATCAATTATTTTTATCATCTAGTTTCATTTATTTCATCTCATTTAGCCTTCATAACATCATACATTACATAATTTGAGTGAACTAGCTAGATCTTTTGGCCCTTGTTTCTCCTTTTAGGTGAAAAAAACTAGAAGAGCTGGGAAGGATTAGGGTGCCAAAAATCTATGGTTCACTATGCTACAAAATTTTTCATACATTTCTACCTTATCATTTTTCATATATGTCTACCAAATCATTTTATGAAATATGGTGGTGAGTTGTTTGGAAAAATTCCTCCAAGAAATGTGGTCGCATGGTGATGGACATCAGCATGAGACCACATTTCTCTGAGGCATTATTTCAAACAACACACTACCTTATTCTATGCTACCACATTTTCTGAACATGTCTACCAATGCATCTTATCAAACATTTCTATGCTAAAAAAAAATTTCATACATGTCTACCTCCATACTGTAAGAAAAGCAAGTAAGGCATTTTTTCAAACATATCCATACTACTGATTACATTGCATTTTATGAAACACACCAAGCATTTTATGAAACATATTTATATCACTTATTACATTTCATTGCATATCTTTAAAACTCAAAGCATTACTTTACATTGCATAAGTAATGTAACTTATCAAACATTGTTGTCCCCAACCTAGGGTTTATAGCGAGCTTCAAAAAATTGATTACTTTTGATGCATCTGGTGAAAATATATGAAACTTGGTACTAATTTTTTGTAGGCCTATATGCATGTGTTGACAAAAGGATGGTTGCTAAATCATCTTTTTTTGTGAGTTATTGAGGGTAGCTTGTTTATTTTTGCAACTATATTGTGTAAAACCTTACTTTGAAGGATTTGTACAAAATTACTTCATGTAAGCATTGATAAATGTTAAGAAGGGTTTGAGGGGAGTATTTGGAGTGTGGAGAATATCTTAGGAGCAAGTAAGTGTCAAACCTAGGGTATGAGTTTCTACCACATTTGGAAACTAGAGAATCTTGTGCTTCTTGTTGTCAAAATAATATTGTGATTGTCAACCAAGCCATAAAGAACATGAATTCAAAGAAGGGTTTGTGATGCCATATCTTGGAATTATTCACTATTTCTTTGGCAATGAGGTAACTTAGAAAGAAACAAAGCATTTTTTATTACACAAAATTTTCCCTTTTTTATTTCTTAGAAAGGTAAATGGTATGAATGAATGGAAACTTGCATTAAAAACTATGCCAAGTCACTTGAATTTATCTAAGCACATGATGAAGGTGAATTTTTTATGGCACAAAAAAATTAATGGAAACTTGCATTAACATTGATGAAAGCTCTTAGGTTATCCAAATAGGTTGAAAATAAAAGTTTTCCCACAACCATCACTAATAATGAATTTGAATCTATTATGTCATGATTTCCATTTTTTATCTCCAAGCTCCTAAAAATTAAAATTTTACATGTAACAACCATCTAATTTAATGTTGATTTCTATGAGTAACAATGAAGATTACTAAAATCATCTGAATGAATGGTCTATAAATTGTCAAAACAAAATTAAAAAACTCAATATAAACATCTACCGAAAATGAAATAGAGTGAATTCCACCAGCCATGTTGGAAATGGACTACTATAAGCAACACAAATAGAATTCATAAGCAAATTTGTGTTAAGTTGATATCATTTATATAAGTTTAAACATGAATTCATCTAAATTATGTCATGTTTTTCATTTTTTTTCTTCAAACTCATAAAAATTAAATTTTTTTATGCAACTCCCATGTAATTCAATGTTGAATTATATGTCCAATTGTTATGATTAATAAAATCATGAAAGGAATTTAGTTTATATTGTCAAAAACAAAAAAATACTAAATATAAACATTTCAATATTACCAAACTGAATATATTACCTAAGATAATGTAAAATGATGTAGAAACTTCAAAATGTCTTCTTCTACATTGTCTAGCATGCAATTAGTGGTAAAAATGTGATGGATCAAGCATAGATTGGTACAACAGGGAGTCAATTGCATAAAAAAGGCATTTTTGAGTCAAATAAAGCATTGAACCAGACAAATGCAAAAGCATGTAGGCCTGAATCATGGGGTTAACCCCTATTTTACCATTTCAAGGTAAAAACACATTTGGTACTCACCAAATTTGGCAAGCACCAAATATGTTGCTTTGAAATGTTTTCCAAATATAGAGAGTAAGGGAGTGAGACTTGAGATAGAGAGAGAGGGGATAGGAGTGAGATATTAGTCTAGATATCATGGTAGGGAGTGAGACTTGAGAGAAATAGAGACTTGAGAGGGATAGAGAGTTATCTAGTTATAGGGTGGGGGGAAAGATGTGATAATGGGAGAGAGGTTGGGAGGGATGAGACTTGAGAGATATAAAAAGATCAAAGGGGCAGAGAGAGAGGGAGTGTGGGAGAGTGGGTTGGAGTGAAATAGACTTTTCTAGGTAGGGTGGGAGGTACATGAGACCTAACATAGAGGGAATGTGAGAGAGAGGATTGGAGTGAGACAAATTAGTCTAGGTAGTGTGGGAGGGAGTGAGACCTTAGAGAGAGAAAGAGACCTGAAAGGAGAGTAGGGTGGATGGGAAGACCTAAGAGAGGGAGTGGGAGATAGAGGGATGGGAGACTTAAACCCTCAACCCTAAACCCTTAAAACCAAACCCTTAAACCCTCTACCCTCTACTCTCAACATAATACCCTCTACCCTCTACCCTCAACCCAATACCCTCTACCCTCAACCATAATCACTCAACCCTTAAACCCTTAAACCCAACTAAAATCTCTACCCTAATCCCTCAACTCTATACCATGAACCCTTAAACCCTTAAACCCTCAACCATAAACCCTAAACCATCAACCCTTAACCCCTAAACCCTCTACCTTCTACCCTTAGCCCAATACCCTCTACCCTCAACCCTTAAACCCTTTTAAACTGAACTAAACTCTCTACCCTATTCCGTCAACCATCAACCCTCAATCCCTCAACCCTTAAAACCTAAACCCTCTACCCTCAATCATCAACCCTTAAACCCTAAACCTTAAACCCTCTACCCTCTACTCTTAACCCTTAAACCCTATACCCTCTATCCTTAACCCTTAACCCTCAACTCTCAACCCACCTCTCTCTCTCTCTCAACCCTACACCCTCTACCCTTAAACTGTAAACCATAATCCCTAAACCTTAAAACCTAAACCCTAAACCCTCTACTCTTAACCCTTAAACCCTAAACCCTTAAATCGTCTACCCTCTACCCTTATCCCTCTACCCTCTACCCTCAACCCTCAACCCTTTAACCCTAAAACCCTCTACTACCCTTAACCCTTCAACCCTAAACCCTTAATCCCTCTACCCTTAAATTGTAAACCATAAACCCTCTACCCTTAACCCTTAAACCCTAAACCCTTAAATTTTCTACCCTCTAGGTCCTCTACCATCAACCATTAACCCTCAACCCACTCTCTCTCTCAACCCTACACCCTCTACCCTCTACCCTCTACCCTCAACCCTCAACCCTCTCTCTCTCCCTATCTCTCCCTCTCTCTCTCACTCCCTCTCACTCTCTCTCTCACTCACTCCCTCTCACTCTCTCATGTTGTCTCTCCCTCCTATCCTCTCTCTCTCTCAAGTTTGTCTATCTCCCTCACTCACTCCCTCTATATCTCTCCCCTCTACCCTTAACCCTCTCTCTCTCTCCCCCTCTCTCTCCCCCATTCTCTCTCTCTACCCTCAACCTTATACCCTCTACCCTCTACCCTCAACTCTTAAATCCTAAAACCCTCAACCCTCTACCTTGTACCCTTAAACCCTCTACCCTTAACCCTCTACCCTCAACCCTAAACCCTCAACCCTCTCTCTATCTAATTTCTCCATCCATATCTCCCTCCATCCATTCCTCCCTCTCTACCCTAATCCCTCAACTCTATACCCTCAACCCTTAAACCCTTAAACACTCAACCCTAAACCCTCAACCCTCAACCCTTAAACCCTAAACCATTAAACCCTCTACCCTCTACCCTCTACCCAATACCCTTTACCCTCAACCCTAATCCCTCAACCCTAATCCCTCAACCCTTAAACCTCAACCTTTCTACTCTCTACCCTCAACCCCAACCCTCAACCCTAAACCCCAAACCCTAAAACTCTAAATCCCCACCTCTACCCTTTTCTTAATTTTTAAACCCTCTACCCTCTACCCATAACCCTATACTCTTGATCTTAAACTCAACCCTCTCTCTCTCACTCCATCTCTCTCTCTCTCAACTCTCTCCCTCCTACCCCTTCTCCCACACTCAAGTCTCTCTCTTTCACTCCCTCTATTTCTCTCCCCTCTACCCTTAACCCTCTACCCTCTACCCTTAACCCTTAAACCCTCTACCCTCTACCCTTAACCCTCTACCCTCTACCCTAAACCATAAACCCTCTCCCTCTCTCTCTCTCTCTACCCTAAACCATCAACCCTATTCCCTCAATTATCAACCCTCTAACCTAAACATTAGATCCTCAACCCTCATTTATCTATGTCCCTCCCTCCTCTTCTCTCCTTCTCTCTATCCCACTTCTCCCTCAACCTCTCCCTCCATCTATTCATCCCTGTCTACCTTAATCCCTCAACCCTTAAACCATTAAATACTCAACCCTAAACCCTAAACCCTCAACCTTCAACTCTTAAACCCTAAACCCTCTACCCTCTACCCAATACCCTCTACCCTCAAACCTAATCCCTCAACCCTTAAAAACTCAACACTCAACCCTAAACCCTCAACCCTATTTTTCTCTCTCACACACTCTCTCTCAAGTCTCTCCCTCCTACCTGAGAGAGGGGTGAGAGAGTGAGTGGGAGATAGAGGGATGGGAGAGAGATAGAGGTAATGAGAGAGATAGAGGGAGATATAGAGGGAGTGAGAGAGAGGGAGTGGATGAGAGATAGAGGGAGTCATGAGAGAGATTGAGAGAGAAACCCTGAGAGGGAGAGACTTGAGAGAGAAAGGAGGGAGAGGGGTGGACAAAGAGACTTGAGAGATAGGGAGAGGGAGAGAGGGTGGGAGGGAGATACCCAAGAGAGAGGGTGAGAGGGAGGGGGTGGGAGGAGATACCCAAGAGAGAGGGAGAGACAAAGAGACAAGAGAGACGAGGGAGGTGAGAGAGAGAGGGTGGGAAGGAGAGACTAAGAGAGAGGGGTGGGAGGAGAGACCTGAGAGAGAGGAGAGAGAGGTAGTGGGAGATAGAGGGATGGGAGAGAGATATAGGGAGTGACAGAGAGACTTGAGAGAGGGAGAGGGGGTGGGAGGGCAAGGGAGCTCTTGAGATAGAGGGATGGGAGAGAGATGGAGGGAGTGAGAGAAAGGGATAGAGAGAGGGGGTGGGGAAGATATCTAAGAGAGAGGGAGGGAGAGAGAGAGGGAGGGGGTGGAAGGGAGATACCTAAGAGAGAGGGTGAGAGAGAGAGGGAGAGAGATAGAGGGAGTGAGAGAGATAGGGTATGGGAGAGAGATAGAGGAAGTCAATGAGAGAGACAGAGAGAGACCTAAGAGAGGGAGAGGGGGTAGGAGGGAGATACTTGTGAGAGAGAAGGGGGGAGAGGGGGTGGGAGAGAGGGAGAGGGAGAGAAATAGAGGGCATGAGAGAGAGAGAGAGGGACCTAAGAGAGAGAGGTTGAGGTGGTGGGAGGGAGATACTTGAGAGATAGAGGGAGTGAGAGAGGGAGGGAGTGACTATGAGAGGGAGAGAGGGTAGGAAGGGAAGACTTGACAAAGAAAGAGAGGGAGTGACTATGAGGTGGTGGGAGGGAGATACTTGAGAGATAGAGGGAGTGAGAGAGGGAGGGAGTGACTATGAGAGGGAGAGGGGGTAGGAAGGGGAGACTTGACAAAGAAAGAGAGGGAGAGAGATAAAGGGAGTGACTATGAGAGGGAGAGAGGGTAGGAAGGGGAGACTTGAGAAATAAAGAGAGGGAGAGGGGGTAGGAGGGAGTACTTGAGAGAGAGAGAAGGAGGGGGTGGGAGGGAGATACCTGAAAGAGAGTGGGAGAGATAGAGGGAGTGAGAGAGAGAGAGGGAGTGGGAGAGAGAGAGGGATATGGGTTGGGAGGGAGATACTTGAGATAGAGAGAGAAGGGGTGGTTAGGAGGGAGAGACTTGATAGAGAGAGAGGGGGAGAGGGGGTGGGAGGGGCAGATCTAAGAGAGTGGGAGAGAGATATAGGAAGTGAGAGAGAGATAAAGGGAGTGGAAGAGAAAGAGAGTGTGTGTGTGAGAGAGAGAGAGAGGGGAGGGAGATACCTGAGAGAGAATGAGAGAGAGAGAGGGCGTGGGAGAGAGATAAAGGGAGTGAGTGAGAGACCTAAAAGAGGGAGAGGGGTAGGAGGGAGAGACTTGAGAGAGAAAGATAGCAAACTAAGAGAGGGAGATGGATTGAGAGAGACAAAAATACCAAAGGGGGAGAGAGAGGGAGAGTGGGAGAAAGGGGGTTGGAGTGAGATAGATTTATCAAGGTAGGGTGGGAGGGAATAAGTCCTGAGAGAGGGGATTGGATTGAGAGAGAGTATTCTAGGTAGCGTGGGAGTGAGTGAGAACTAAGAGATACTTCAAAGGGATAGAGAGTTATCTAGTTAGGGTAAGGAGGCAGAGAGCATATGAAAGGTAAAACTTCAACTATCCATCTTTGATCATGAATCACACACTCAACATTATCAAAGTGGTTGACCAAAGAGAGGGGAAAGTTAGATTTTGTTCAAAGCGGGTCATTTGGTGAGCACCAAATTTGGAACTCATTAAATGTCACATCACATTTGGCCATGGAAAATTTGGTGCTCACCAAATGTGATGTGCCATTTGGTGACCACCAAATTTGGCACTCACTAAATGACCTACTTTGGACAAGTGAATTGACAGGATTTTCCAAATTTCCTCATATTTTTGTTTGTGCTCATCATCACGTTTTCATGTATTTCAATGCATGTTTATTAAAAATACATGATTGTGTTAACCTATCTCTTAGCTATCTAAATATATAATTTTTTTTTGTTTTGATTCAGTTAAGGTTTTGATCCATAACTTCTATTGTAAATGCCTCTAGTTTTGGTCAAAAAATAACATGTGCTAGTTTAAGATAGATTTTAACTTGTTCATCGAAACATGAAATGAATTACATTTTCTTAAAACTATACTCCATTCTACACATGATGAAAAAAAATCAATTTTTGATTGGTTTTCAAAAAAAAATAGGGGGGAGCATGCTCAAATTTCAGCTTTTCAAGATGAGGCTACTTTCAAAATTCATAAAATATATATTCATTAAAAAATGTATCCAAAAGAATGAGGATAAACTACATGGTGTTAGCTAATTTCTCACTGTTCAAATTTTTGAAATTCTTAAAAGACATTAATAAAAAGGGAGGGGGCCCTCAAGCACTATACTATTTTTTTTGATAAAAATAGGACCTGTTTTGGGCCCTCCCTTTTTGATACCCTTAATATTCATTAATTTCAAAAAGAATTAGTAGATTAGAAACTAGACTCAGAGCACTTCAACTCTTGTTCTTGCTGCATCTTGAAATTTTTAGCGCAACTATCTTCATTTTCTCATGAAAATCAGATTTTGCTGATTTAAAAAAAAAAATGGCAACTTAAGAGCCAAAATTGTGTCACAAATCCATGCACTTACCCATATCTCTTTATTTATTTTCCTCCTTATGTGTGCAATGGGTACACTGAAGGGGTTTTAAAGGTGAATTATCATATCCTTAATTAAATGGCATTCTACCCTAAGCATAACTCTCTACGGGTGTGCTATCCTTAGATTGTTGGCATGAAATGACTAAACAAAAGTTAGCTTATCTCTCTCACTCTATAACTTTTAATTTAGAATTTAATTTTGAGATTCATTTTATTATATAAATAAAAATAAAAATTTAAAATAGAATTATTCTACAATAATTAATCTTATAATAAGAAAAAATAATTATAAATTAAATTAATTCTTATAATTTTTAATTATTATTTATAATTTCGTAGAAAGACATAAATAATAAAAATAAATTTCAATCTTAAATCTAAATAAATAAAAAATATAACAAGCTAAATGCAAAGTCAAAATATATCAAAATAAAAAAGAGAAGAATAAACTCAAAAAGAGATGTATGTAGCTCCAAAACTGAATTATTTACATATAAAAGTGATTTTTATACATAGCAAAGAGAATCCCAACAGTCAATTTCTTTTGGAATTCAAAAATTACAAACTGAAAGAATAAAACATAAAATATTCAAAAAACTTGTATTTTTTGCTACCCCAACTTGGCAGGGTCATAACTCCTAGCCCAATGATTATATCCTAAACTTCTCTACCTCATTGGGAAGGTCTCGAAGAGATCTAATTTCAATCCATTAAATCAAGTGCTTATGCTACTCCATTTAAGGGACTGACAATGCTTTCAACCCCAAATTCCACTCTAAAGACCTCCAAAAATGTGATTTACTAAAATGTAAAAATACCGAAAGTTTTGAATTTTCAATACTTTCCATCTTTTCTTGAGCTAACACCTTTGGGTTGCTCTTGGACTATTTTGGATCATTCCTCCCACTTGAAAGGAAATGGGCCCTATTTCCTCAACATGTTATAGTAGATGAGGAAATTGTACTTGAATGTGTTCCTTGGTTAACTACTTTCCCTTGTAAAAAATCTCACCAGCTTAAACCACATGGTAGAGAGGGATTCGTTGACTTATGAGAGTCTTCACAATGACTTTGGTGACATGATCACACTGTAATGGAGTGGTGGTCTTTGGATTCAATTTTGTAGCATGAATGTGCTTAGTGTCCTATGAAATGTCCAACAAAGGAGGAAAGTATGGTTTTAATAGCTCCACATTGAAAACTGGATGCATCCCCAGGAATGGTGGTAGGTTAAGCTCAAATGCATTTTCACCAACTTGTTTGATAATGGTGTATGAGCCATATAGAAGAGGACAAATCTTCTTGTTTGGTCCTTGAAGACATTCCTTTTGAAGATGTAGCCATACCTTATCCCTAGCATGAAATTGACAAGGAGTTTTGTGTTGAAGGTGTCTGATTTTGTTAATGAATTTTGTTGCTTTTTCTACCCCCTGAAGATGTAGCCATACCTTATCCTTCTATTTCTTCTTATTTTGCTCCAAAATATCATGAACTTGTTGTTGTAGGTGTCTGATTCTATTAATGATTTTTTTTCTTTTTCTACCTTCTTCTTAGCATTTGGTGGTGTTTCAAGTTGTAGTATAAGTAATTCTATATCCATAGGTGTCAATGGTTGATACCCTAGACAAACCTCAAATGAACTATGCCTTGTAGAACTAAGGAGTGCATGGTTTTAGCTTTGTTGGATGTAGGGTAGGCTCTCATCCCATGTGTGAGGATGCTTCGAATGGTACATTCATAAGATTTGAATGATCATTTGATTTACCACCTCTGTTTGTCCATCTGTTTGAGGATGGAATTTTTTAGAATTCGTCAAATCCATGTCTATCTTAGCCCATAGTGAAGACCAAAAATTATTGATGAATCTACTATCCCTATAAAAAATAATGCTTTTTGGAAACCCAAAATGAACTCAAACATGTTCAAAAAATATCTTAGCAGTCTCTTCTACAGAAATCATCTTTTTACATGCCACCATGATACCATTTTTGAAAACCTATCTACTACCACATATACATAATCATGACCTTGTATGGTAGTTAGAATCCCAAACACAAAATCGATTCAAACTAACTACCTTGGTTTATCAAGGATAGGTAATGGCAAGTATATGCCTAGTTTACGATTTGTAGGCTTTGCAATTGCATAGGTTGCACAAGCTTGAATGTATGAAATGGCATCATTTTTTATTTTTGGCCAATAAAAATATTTTGAAGGATAGCAATGATCTTATCAATGACAAAATGGCCTACAACATGATTTTAGTGTGCCTCCCATATCACCTTTTTACATTCTTCAATGGGAACATATATGTGACCAACATGACAAAGCATTTCATCTTGCAAGTGAAATTTAAGGATAGACTTACCTTCCACCAATTTGTTGTACACATCAGCAAAGTCAAGGTCTTTACCATATAATTGGGCCTATATTTTTTTGATGACCACATGAATCCAACACCATTGTCATTGTTGTAATTGGATTCCTACTCAGAAAATTTTCCACTCTATTATTTCTTCCCTTCTTATGACAAATATTGAGGTGAAAATGTTGTAGATAATTAGACCACCTTTGATGCCTATTATTCTACAACTTCCCTTATGTTTGGAAAAATTGAAGGGGTTTGTGATTAGTATAACTCCTTGTCATATGTGGCATATCTACGGACAATATAAAAAAATGTCTCACTATGGTAGACAACCAAATGTCCACATTGCATGAGTACAGTTCCAAGGGCATACTCAGATGCATATGTTTCTATTTCAAAGGATTGTTCTAGGTCTAGAAGGGCCAACACTAGTGTTGAGCATAGTCATTTCTTTAATTCCTCAAATGCTCATTACTTTGCATCTGTCCAATTAAATTTTTCTTGTGCTCTACCCCTTAGTGATTGATTTAGAGGCCATGAAAAATGTGAGAAACCAAAACCAAACCTGTGATAGTAGTTTTCTAGACCCAAGAAACTGTGAAGCTCTGTGATATTTTTAGGAGATGTGAATTTACCCCAAGTATTGGATGATTTTCAAGGTAGAGGAACACTTTTCTATGTTTGCATAGAGTTTGTGTTTTTGTAGAGTTGAAAGCACTTGTTCAACATGTTGCAAATGCTCAATCCATGTTTTTCTAAAGATGATTATGTCATCCAGATAAATAACCACAAAGGAATCAAAAAATGACCTGGGCACATCATTCATCATCCTCATGAAGGTGGCAAGAGCATTGATTAGCCCAAAAGGCATGACCAATCATTCAAACAAACCTTCCGTAGATTTAAAAGAAATATTCCACACATTTGATGGATCAATTGGTACTTGGTGATACCTAGACTTCAAGTCAATTTTGGTGAAGAACTCAACCCCTCTAAGCTATTCCAAGAGATCATCAATCCAAGGAATTGGATATCTATTTTTCACAATGATTTTATTTAGTGCTTGATAATTAATATAGAGTTGTCATGTCCCATCTTCTGAGAAAGAACAATCAGGCTGCCACATGGTGAAGCACAAGGATGAATGTGTCCTTTCTAAATTAGCTCATGAATCTTCCTCTTGGTTTCATTATTTTCTAAGACTGACCTCCTATATACTGGCTCATTTGGTAATGGTGTCCCCAGCACTAAATCAATATAATGCTTGACTTGACAATTCATTGGGACCCTGTTGGTGAATTAAACACATTCTAATTTATTGTTTCAAATTTTATTCAAAGGGGAGTAGAGAAGAATTGGTTTGGGAGCTCAGTGTTGCTACTTTGCAGCTTGTGAAGACCTGATCGGCCTGTGTGGTGATTTCTAAGATAATGGGTTCATTGCATGTGCTTCCAATGCCTTTTTCAAGCCTTGGGTGTGTTGGGTCTGTGCATGCAATATGAGGTGTAAATTTGCTTCACAGATATGATTTTTGTTTTTTCTTTGTTCTTCCATTTTTTCTTCATGGTTTGGCTTTGAGTGTTTGGAGTAGTGTGGGTGATTGGTGCATGGCACCCTCTAGGGGTCTTGGGGACCCCTCTTGGCCTTATTTAAAAATTGTGGTTATGAATGGAGTTTCAACATCTTTGGGGCATGGAGATGCAATTAATTTCCTCTTGAATGCTACAAAGGAATCAATGCTAAAATATTCTTTAGAAATGAAATCAAAACCAACGGGTTGCCTCGAAAGGAGTAAGGATCACCTAGTTGTGGTGATAAATCTTGAAGATGTTGTAGAAGATGTTATGTACTTGGTGGAGCACATTTTATTTTGCAAGTTCATTAAAAAATTTATTTCTCTACCATTTTTGGATGCATGGGCACAAAGAAATTGAAACCTAGAGGGGGATATGGAGATCATTCTAAAGGAAGATGGTTATTTTTTTCTTTTTTTTCCAAGCTTTCATATTGAAATATGGTTTTTGAAGGTGGCCCTTATTTTCATAATCAGACTATGCTCTTTATTAAACCATGGCACTTGGGGTTTGATCCCTTGGAAGAGCTCTCATCAAAGATCCCTATGTCGGACTAATTACCTTGACTTCCAATGGAATCTTGGACGAAGGATGTTATGCACTCTATTGCTAAAACTTCAAGGAAACCGTTGGGTCGCTCTTGTCAAAACCTCGAACATAGGGTGACCACCTTTTCTCGACTTTGTGTGGAAATTATCTTGAATATTTCGTTGTTAGAATTTGTTAATATTAGACTAGGGGTATGAGCTAGATTTAGTAGGTGGATTATGAGGCTCTACCATTTTGGTGTTGATTATGTCATGAGTATATGGACATTTTCAAAGAAATTTTCCCAAGTCGGGAGGTAGCACCCCTCAATCTCCACCTGACTAGCATGCATCTAATCCTAAAGAAAAGGGTAAACCCTCAATTCAAAATGAAGGGACTAATTCAAAGGGATTTATTCCTATTAAAGGTCAATCAAAGACTCAAGGGACAGCTCATCAAAATAGAGCCATGCAAAAAGGAGCTTTTGGTAATAGGTTTGATGTTCTCAAAAATTTTGAGGACTTAGACTTAATGGAGAATGATCTTACTCTTGGGGATCAAGATATGAAAGGTGTGGACCCATCTTCTTATATTTCCCAAGCTCCTATTGCTAGAATGGATTCATTTAAGACTTTAAAGGATAGTAATTCAAAGGTAGTGATTCTTGTTGGGGCCTCAATGGATATTAATGGGTTTGATGGTGATCTTGAAGTTGTTATGGTTGCTAACCCTTTGTGTGAAACCCCTTCAAAACTTGTTGATAATGAGGTAATTACTGAACCGGCTTTAGACTCAGGAATTAAGGAAGATGGTAAAAATAAAAAATTCCTTAGATAGGTATTAAGCATAAGAGATTAAAGAAAGGGGTAGTGGATAAGATGGCCAAGGCGGGTAGGAAAAAGGATTTAAAAAAGATAAAGATTATGGGTGAAGCCTTAGTGGAATCAGGTGTTGTGAGGATGCTAGACTCTCATTTTGCTTCATCTCATAAATGATTGTGCTTTCATGGAATGCAAGGGGTCTAGGTAGCATCCCTAGACAAAAGGATACCCATGATTTGATGTGTGATCACAATCTTAATATTATATTTTTCCAAGAAACTAAACTTTTTGTGGATGACATGTGGAATGTTTCTTCTAAATTTTGGAAGAGAGGTATTTTTTATTGTGTTGGTGCCCAAGGATCAGTTGGGGTTGTTGCTTGTCTTTGGAACCCATTTAGGATAATTCCTCTTTGGTGGGTTTCCAACAAGAACTCTTTGTCAATGTTGGCATTGTGCTTTGACTCTAGAGTGGTTTCTCTTTTTTCAAATGTTTATGCACCTAATGATTTTCCAGGTAAGGTTGTGTTCTCATCTCATATTAGATTCATTAGATCTTTGGTTCCGCTTTGTCCTTGGATTTGTGTAGGAGACTTCAATTCTATTTTTTCCTAGAGGAAAAATTTGGTGGGATGGGTCATTTGGGTCCTGCTTCGACCTTGATGTGATAATATTTTTTCTCTCAATTTGGTGGATGTGAAGCCTATTATTGGTACTTTTACTTGGCATAATAGAAGGTGTGGGAAGGGCTCTATTTCTAAGAGGCTAGATAAATTCTTAGTTTGAGACCATTGGATTGGGGATTGTTGGGCATCTTCTTCTAAAATCTTGGGATGGAAAGCTCAAATCATTGGCCAATCAAGTTCTCCTCCCTTTGGTTTTCTATGTCCAAAACTCTCCCTTTAAATTCTAGCTCATGTGGCTTCATCATCCTAGCTTAAACCAACTAGTTGAGAGATGGTGGTCTAAAGGGAAGCCTGCCTTTGGTTCTATTATGTTCTCCTTTTCAAGAGGCTTTAGTATGTTAAATAAAAGCTCAAAAAATGGAATAGAGATTCTTTTAGAAATATTTTCCTTGAGAAAAATAAAATTTAGGCTCATTTGGATAGTATCACTTTCAAAATTAAGGAAGAGGGCATGAAAGTGGATTTTCTTTAGGAGGAAACTAGACTTTCTAGGGATCTTGTTGAATGGGAGTTATAGGAGGAGATTTTTTGGAAGAAAAAATCTCATATTGACTGGGTTTAGGTAGGGGATTAGAACACTTTTTTTTCTAATAACTTTGTTAAAGAGAGGAGATATGGTAATCTAGTTACTTCTATTATTTTTAGTTATGGGGATCATATCTCTTCTTCTCAGGCTATTTTAGAGGAGGTGATTAGTTTCTTTTCTACCCTTTTCATAGAACATTTATAGATGGAAATGGCTAAAGAGGATATTGTCCTTGATTGTATTCCTTTGGTGGTCTCCAAGGAGATGAATAAATTGCTTCTAAAGCCTATTTCTCTGGAAGAGATTGAGAGCATTGTTTTCTAGATGAAGAATGGTAAGGAACCTAGTCCTGATGGCTTTCCTATTGAGTTTTTTTAGGAGTTCTAGGATATCCTAAAATTTGATTTATTGGAGGTGTTTAGAGAGTCTCAAGCTAATAAGTAGATACTCCTTTCTTTTAACTCAACCTTCCTTGGTCTTATTCCTAAAAAACATGGGGCCAACTCCTTTGACTTTGTTAGGCATATTGCTTTATGTAATTTGTGTCTTTTAAGATCATCACTAAGCTGATGGTGGAAATGTTGAAAAAATTTCTAGCTTCCTTGATCTATTTGGAACAAGGGGGTTTTGTCAAAGGTTTCCAAATTGTGGTGGTGATAGAAGCTATCCACTCCATGTCCTCTTCTAAGGAGAAAGTAATATTTATAAGATTGGATATGCCAAAGCTTATGATAGAGTCAGATGGTATTTTCTCTAGTATATACTTGTTGCTTTTATATTTTATCCTAATTGGATTTCTTGGGTTATGAGTTGTGAATCTTCATCCTCCTTTGTTTTAATGGATTTCCCTCTCCTACCTGTTTAGCTTCAATGGGTCTCAGGTAGGAAGATCATATTTCTCCATATCTCTTTATTCTATTGGCGAGGGTTTGGGAACATTGTTGAGGTGATACAAGGATACTAGCCTAATTAAGGGCCGAAGCTGGAACCAAGGACTAGACTCCCTTACTCACCTCTAGTTTATTGATGATACTACCCTAATGGGGTTGGCAAGAATTGATTAGGAACTTAATTTCATAAAGGTTCTTTATATTTATATAGCTATGTCTGGTCAAAAGAATAATGAGGAAAAGTCTAGTATCATTTTTTTTAATACTCCCAAATTGATTTTGAATAGGGTTTCCCACATTCTTCATTTTCAAATCGGTGGCCTTCCCATGGATTATTTGGGCATCCACCTTTGTGTGGGAAACATGGATAAGAGGCACTAATAGGTGATCCTAGATAGATTCTGATCAATCTCTTTTGTATGGTGTTGTTATTTTAGCTTCTATTATCTACAATTCATGATTAACCATTTTAACAAAATAAGGGTTTAATGAATTCTTGTGGATTTGATTATTGTTGAGGGTTTCGATGTTTTAATTTGATACAACTGATTTACCGCCCCCCCCCCCCCTCTTAGTTGTCTTGTTCATTCAACATGCATTCTATGTTTCTTCTAGTTCAAGTATTTAGTGGTAAAAGAATTAGTGTTATAGGCAAGATTTCTTTCCTAAACTAGCATGAATTAACTCTTTTGGTTGGAAGTGGATTTATCATGTCTAGATTTTATTAAGCTCTTATACATTACCTTTGTCTTTCAAGATTCTTCATCTAGTCTATGGTAAGTTATTCTCAGTTGGGTGGGGAAAAAAAATGCTTCTTGGATTACTATGTATCTATCTCTTATAGGTAAATTTAAGTTTTGTTCTAAAGTTCTAGTAGTGGCCCATTGCTATCATTCCTCACTCTACATTCCTTTCAAACCTTTTCTCAATTATTTTTATGGAAATATTTAGAGAAAAGAAAATGAACTCATAGAGTTTCTTGGGATTTGTTTTCCTCCATGACTCTAAAGGGATAGGTCTTATTGGTATGCAACAACAATGTACAATATTATATGTTAAATGGTTAATTCAAGCCCTTGGGAGTGATGAAACTTGGAAAGTTGTGCTTAACTATTGTATTTCTACCAGTGTGCTAGAAATGTGTGTATTTTTGAGAAATGTATTGGCCTCCATTAGATATTTTCATTATCAAGGAGCTTGTTCTAATTTGGGGTAATTTTTTTTATCAAAATTATATGGAAAGTAATGGATTCTATGGAATGGAGATAAATTTATGACTAATTTGTGTATTAACCATAAATGTCTTTGGTGGTCACCTATGATCACCAGCTAGGATAAAACTCTATCTTATAAACTTCATTTCTTAAAGAACCACCAAGAATCTTCTTTCTGAAGGCCTAAGGAAAAAGTGAATTATAGAATTTCCAATAATCATGTTGAGTCCTTCTATACTATTCTTGATTCCACTCTTCAAAAATATTGCATAAAATTGGGGACATAATCATCAAATAACATCCTCAGTACTAGTAATTGGCATGGGTTGGAGGCAATTAATTGACCATTTGGAGATCATGCACTTGTAGCCACTAGTGAGGGAGTCACCATAATGTAGGGGAACATATAGTAAAGGTTTCTACTTGCAACCAAAATAATTGCCACAAAGGAATCATTAAAATAGGAAGTGAAACATGTAAGTGTAGTATTTGTCAATATGTAATGATTAAAAAAGTGTGTAATGCACTCACACTTTCCTAATTTCAATAGAAAAAAGGTATCTCTAAAGGGTAGGGTTGGATTTCAACCTTGAGGTGTGTCAACCCTATATGGAAATTTGGTGTTTTCTTATGACAAAAAATGACTGAAATACACTTTTGAGACATAAAAATAAAATACCTAATGAACTCAAATATGTGATATAAAACTTGAAATGCATAATATAAGGATAAAAAAAACAAAATAATAACTTTCAGGGAGATTTGAGAAGGGTAGAAAATAGTAAACCTACCCAGAAAAGTGGGTTTCAAGACTTGTAGTAGGACACATTTTCCCAAGGGGAAAAGGGTCTTTGGATAGGGATTTTCCTCAACTTCGAGGGTCCTTTAGTGCAAGATATGAACTTCTATTTTCCCCAAGTTTCACTATCAGAAAGTCAGAAATAAATTCAGGATCCGAGTTTTTGTGGCTTGACAACTTTGATGACAACTCTGACAACTTTGTAAAATTGCTCTTTTGATCCAATTTTAGTCCTTCTTTGCCTATAAATCTGCACATACAAAGAGAGGGAATTTTTTGGGGGGGTGAATAGGGGTTTCCTTGGTCAAACCTCGATTTGGTAATAAAACCTTGATAATGAAATAATGACAAAATGGAAAGAATTTAATGAATGAACAATGCTATGTCACAATTCACCAAACCCTTAGTGGCTGCCCTTAGAGGACTAAAGTCTAAACACATCACTCTAAGGATTGGATATTGCATTAAATTTCTTGATTAGATGCTTTATTTGAACTTGATTTGATGCTTGAATGATTAAAACTACATCGCAATGTTAGCTCTAAAACATGACATGAAGATGCATAACTTTGACATGATAATATGATCTTGATTGCTATTGTAGATGACTAATAAATATGATCTTCAATGCTCTTGACAATATTAATTTCTCTTGTGAAAGTTTCCTTAATGTTAGATGATGTTGCTTATATTTGAATTGATAAAATAACTATGTGTTTATAGGTGTTTATCTAATTTCCTGAAAATTAGATTCCACAAGCCGACATTTGAAACTTGAATTTGAATTATTAAAATGTCATCAAAAAAATATTAAAAATTGGGTCTTGGAATATAAAGGGGGCCCATTCATCCCTTGGTGAATAGGTCCTGAGACCTAAATCTAGGACAAAAAATTTCCAAGGTGTTTTAATTAATGATTACAATTATTTAATATAAGTTTCCCTTTCAAAAAACAGTAATAATATGGCTTAGGAATGCATAATTTAGGCAATTAGAAGCTTAATTAAGTCCAATTAATTAAGGGGATGCAAACATAGTGTGAAAATGTAAAGGAGTACATTTTAACACCATAACAAGTTATAGTGAAGTAAATGTTACTCACAACAACTAGAGGTTTTCATAAGGAGAAATGGGCATTTGTAGTAAAGGAAGTGAAAACTTGGGTGTACGTGCACTTGTAGCAATAGGGAGGTTGCAAGGACAAAATGTCAAATGAGTAAGATGTTGCAAGGTGGCCAAGTGTTCATGAAGAGGAAGAGGTGATGTTGTAGTTTCACATACAACAAGGGAACTTGATGAGAGTGCTTGTATAGTGAGAGAAGAGGATGACACCATTAAAGATGAAATTTATGTCAAATGTTATAGTTGTGACTACCTTGATAAACATGCATGCAAAATGTAGAGGCACAGGTGTATAATATTTGATAGAATACCTCAAGTGGGACTTCACTTGATGGCTCATGATAATTGCAATATATGTACAAAATGGATTTGCTTAAAGCACTTTGGAAAATTTTAAGCAAATGCAAATGGTTGGTGCAAATACAGTGCCTAATGATTGTGGAGGGCTACACATGAAATGTTTTGATAGAATACCTTAAATAAATGTTGTCTCATGGAACAAAATGGTAGTAGGATATGCATGAAATGGATGTGTTGTAGGTTGTTCTAGAAAATTTCAAGATGCAATTGATAGGTGCAACCTCAAACTCCATAACCTTTAACAACATGCTCTTAATTCCAACCTCTAAATAAGCACTTTGAAGCAGTGTATGATTTTCCATTCCTACATAATGGAAGTCATCTATCTTTGTTTGGTATTACATTTGTAATGTGTTGGAAGATATGTCTCAAAAGAGTGTAGTCATGGAAGCTAGTAGGTAACATGATTTATGAGTTTATGAGATGCATATAACCCTAACTTTTCCTCTAATTCAAATGGTCATACATGAATGTCTTAAGGATGGTTGAACATTCATATCTAAAGGTATTCCATGCAATTCCTAAAAGATGGTTGAATGGGTTAGTAACAACAAACCTTCACTTCCCCTTCACTCTGCCTTCACTTTTCCTTTTTTTTGTCCATACAGTTGGTGATGAATATGACAATGTAACTATCATGTTTCAGAATTTTAAACTCTTTAAAAAAAAAAATTATTTATTTATTTTTTTTATTTATTTATTTTCGTTAAAAATATCTTCATTCGAAGGTTAT
The DNA here is from genome assembly GCA_007258455.2 of Sequoia sempervirens. Taxonomy (NCBI): domain Eukaryota; kingdom Viridiplantae; phylum Streptophyta; class Pinopsida; order Cupressales; family Cupressaceae; genus Sequoia; species Sequoia sempervirens. Next base: position 230,707 of record VDFB02003753.1, on the reverse strand, counting down.
GTGTAGGGTGGGCTCATTTGAAGGTTGCCTTTGAACGAAGGGTATCATCTTTCAATGAAACCCCTTCATTCGAAAGAATTTGGAAAAAAAGTTTTGGACCGCCTAAAAAAACTTTTCCTCCACAAATTGGTAACCCAAGTTATTGTGGGTTCATCCACAACCAAAGGTATAAAGATGAAAAAATGTATCAAGATGGGGCGTCATCCATATAAAATATAAAGAAAAATGGAAATTGTAATTACTATGAAAAGTTTGGACAAATTATTCTTATGAATGTAGGAAAAAGAAGTTTAATGAGTTCAAAAACAACAAATATGAAGGTAACTATGTGAATGGTGAGAGTGAGCTTTAAGTGATAACCTTCATAATTTAAAGTTGTTTATTTTTTATGTTGCTCTATCAGCTGATGTAGGTGATTGTAATAATTGGTTCATTGGTTTAGGGGCATCAATCTATATGTCATGTCATAGGTGTTGGTTTAAAAACATTCAAGAAAAAAATGATGGTAGTAAGATCTATTTAAGAGATGATAGGTCTCATGACATAAAAGGATATCCTAATATAAGTGTGCAATTGCCTAATGGAAATGTAAAGAAACTTGCAAATGTAATGTATGTCCCAAGAATCTGGAAAATTTTAATATTAGTTTCAACAATTATTGATCAAGGTTTAGAGGTTGAATTCTTGAAGATAGGTTGTCAAGTAAAGGATATGAAAGATCACTATAATGTGATTGTTGAAAGAATCAAAATAAGAGGTTTGTATAAACTTGATGTTAAAGTAGAAATTCATCAAGCAATTGCTTCTACATGTGTATCAAATGAACTATGACACAAAAGGTATGGTCATTTAAATCTTCAGGATCTTATTTCTCTACAAAGAAAATATATGGTGCAAGGTCTTCCAATATTAAAGAATTAATACATTAGTTGTGATGGTTGTGCTTTAGGTAAACAACATAGAAGTGAATTTCCAATAAATTCAAATCAACGCAAAGAAGCATTCTTGAAATAGTTCTTACAGATGTGTGGTCCCATGCAAACAAAGTCACTTAGAGGAGCTTCAAGTATTTTATTATATTTATTGATGATAGAACTAGATATACTTCAATTTATCTTTTAAGAAAGAAGAGTGAAGTGTTTGAATGTTTCAAAGAATTAAAAGTTATGGTAGAGAAACAAACAACTCACAATATTAAAATTCTTAGATTAGATCAAGGGGGGAAAACACTTCAATTAATTTTGTGAAATATTCTAAAGATAATGGCATTATCAAGCAATATATAGTTCATCATAGTCCAGAACAAAATGGTGTGGCTGAAAGGAAAAATAGAACAATAGTTGACTGTGATAGGAGTATGCTCAAAGAAAGAATCTCCCTAATAATTTGTGGACCTTGAAGCAATTAGTATAGCTATTTATTTGTTAAATTATAGACCAACCAAGTATCTAGAAAAGAAAAATCCTAATGATGCTTTCATAGGTACTAAACCTATTGTTAGTCATTTGAGAATTTTTAGAAGGCATTTTTGTCATATTCCAAAAGAAAATAGAAGGAAACTTTTCTGGTAAGTCAATCAAATGTATATACATTGGTTATTGTGCAGATCATAAGGCCTACAAAATGTATAATCCTACTATTCATAGAGTGTTTGCTAGTAGAGAAGTCATATTTCATGAATTTGCAAATGATGTTCAAGAGGAACAAAAGGAAGAAATTACTACTTCATGGAAACTACTTGAAGAAGATAGTGAGGAAAGTATAGATATTGCAGATCAGCAAACTCATGATCAAAGTGGGCATCAAACAAGGCAAGGTGAAACTAGTCCATCTAGAAATGAAGCATTAAGAAAGTCTACAAGGCAAATCAAGAAACCAAACAGGTATAATGACTATGCTCTTATGGTTCAAGTAATGTGTAGGGCGAAGGCCTCACCTGTGTTAGCCAGTATAAAACATTTCCTCCACAAGCTATCGGTTGAGCAGTGTATGAGGTATGTTTCTGCTTCTTTCATGGCACAATATATTTCCTTCGACCAAGCTCTTTGCACACGTTTGCTCTAAACGTCCCGACCCAAGTATTACCCATTATTCTCAGCATAGGGGTAGAGTTTCTCCAGTATATAAGTGCACAAACTTTTGCATTGCTCGACATGGAACTTGAAGCTTTTCCGGTTGTTGAAAAGGTTGAGATTATCCAGGGAATCCATAACAAGACTACGAATGTCCAGCATAACCTCCCCAGGTGTATCCATCGGTTTAGAATGAGTTGCAGAGTAAAATTAACTCATATGAAGTGGGTCTACCTCTTCTGCATTTCTTCCACAGCATATAATCTTGCAAGATAGTCACAGTCAATGACTTCCTGCGTCCGTGGGGCCCCAAACAAGAAGAGACAAGATAGCTCAAAGGAATCATACACCTTTATAGATGCCATTTTGATTTTAATAAAATACAATCTACTTTAAAATGCGCGGCAGTGAAGATTGTTTGATCTACATTTTTTATTTGTTCTTCTACAATTTTTTATATAAAAGGAGGTCAACAATTCCAAAAGAATTAGAAAAGGTTGAGAAACTTTCGCCTGAAGGCAAAAATATCTGTAAAGAATTTATTTTTGGAAAAAACTTGAAAGCTTTGTCGTGAAGTTAAGCATCTCTTTATCTGCATTTACAAAGAAAAAGCGTACTCCAAATTTGAACAGGAAAGGAATCCACCATCGCATTTTAACAAGGTTTTTATAAATGATGCCCTTCTTTCACGTTCATCAACATTTCAACAAAATAACTGATGTAAATAAACACTTGAATATCCTGAATTGGGTCCTTTAAAATCTTACAATGAAATGGAATTTAAATCTTCAGAAACATAATTTAAAATCAGATTGTTGATCGATTCCTAGTATTTTGACAATCCTCTATCATTATAGTTGCCATTTCTTGATTATATTAACTCATTAAAATTTTGTGTATTTGGTGAGAACTGATTAAGAATCATCCTAGATAATAGGATTTAATATTGATGTATGAGAATTTTAAGGTGTGAGAGTAATTTTGTATCATTCAAGAATATTTTATAATTTATCTAGTTATACTTTTATATTTTGTTTTGTTGTTGGAATACATATTTTACAAAGCATTGTTAATATCATATCTAAATTTTAAGATATTTTCATCATGCAAAGTTATAATTTAGTTCTAAACTTATTACTAGTCATGATTCGAAGAATAACTAGTTTCATTGTTCAAATTTCGAGATACCTTTCTGAATCATATGCTAAGAAAGTGACACATTTCTAATGTTATTGAACCTATGATAGCTTATGGCATAACTTTGTAAATGTAGTGAAGCTATGGCAATCATGGATAGGGTATTTATTTTTGATAAAAAAACCATGTGTTGACCATAGTCGAGAAATTTATTTAAATTATTTGAGTATTTTAATAAAATTATATTTTCAATAAAAATAAATTTATTTTAAAAATTATTTTATTGCTTTGATAATTTATTTATTTTAATTAAAAATGTAAATTGTGAAGTAATTAAATAAGAAAACCATTCATAGCCTTTTATATGATAGAAAATGATCGTCGTGAAATTCAATGCATGATTTATCCTATTACATTCAAACCATGAATAACAATAAATATTAGTAAATACATGTTTGTGACTAAGAAAGGTTGTGTTTGAGTTTTATTATCTTAGATCAAATAAAACTACTAACAATATTATAAATTGTTTGTCACAAAAAAATATTTTTCTATTTATTGAAATAATTTTTTAATAGAAATTGTATACAAATAATCATACAAAAAAATCCAATAGAATTAGATTTGGGTGGGACTCACCACAAAAAATTACATGGCATAGAAAATGACACCAAAAACTTATCTACTAATAGAAAGTCTCATGCATCATCGAATAAGGCCAACATGGCACAATCATTGGATGTGTGTGCATTAAGACTTGAGAGCTTTTGTAAAACTAATTCACATGCCACAAACCATGATTGGCTAAGGAAAAATTGATCCAACTTGAACCATGAATTGGATAAGGAAAATAAAAATTTATTGGATATAGTGAAAGATTCACTACAAGAATATGCAACATAAGATAACTGCATACACCCCTTGGAAAAATGGATTTGTGGAAAGAATGAACAAGAAATTAATGAGAAATTTGATGAGAAAAAATTGTTTGGTTTAGCATATCTATAATGTGTTTAGTTGTGAGGCATATATGTTCATGTGCACAAAGAAAAAATTAAAATATAATTACAAATTTGTTGAGTGTATCTTCATTGGCTATAATTAGTATTTGAAAGAATATGAGCTTTGCAATCTTGTAACTAGAAAGGCTATGAATATACAAAACTATGGCCTTCAAAGCTTGATCATACCTAATTCCACTATTTAGCAAACAAAGGACAATGTGAAGTTAGTTGTGCAACTACAACTAGAGATATTATGGTGAATAGATCTCCTATATCAATTATTTTTTATGGAACTCCACAAGAATATTGATGAGAAAAAAATTACCCACTTTAGCATATCGATAATGTGTTTAGTTGTAAGGCATATGTTCATGTGCACAAGGGAAAAAATAAAATGTATATTACTAAGTTGTTAAGTGTATATTCATTGGTTATAGCTAGTGTATGACCAGAAATTAGGAAGATATGCAAGAATCATTAATGACAACCACAAAAACCATAAGATTCAAGAAAACAAATTCAAATCTATCAATGAAAAATGAATAAAAGCAAAAAACATGAAAGATCAATCAAATGATATACCTTTCTCACATCAAACATTGAATCACCTCCATTGCCCTTCTCAATTTCACTTTGTAAGCTATTATTGCTCTTAGATTTGTATGTGTGCACAATTGCAATAAGATCAAGTGGATATGATTTGAGGAGAATAAAATATTAAAATATTATTCAAGGAAGTTTTTGAAAAAGATTCATTCTTAAGAAGACAAGACATTGTTGAGTTAGATGTCGGTGCCTCATATTAGAGAGGTTGGTGCTTAGTGATGGCGATTGGTGTGTCTAGTGGGTTGTTACCCCTACGAATATTTTGTAAGAAGTATTTTATTTTGGTGACTAGATTTGGACAATAGATCCAAGTACTCCTATTCTCCATGGCTTTCTCTCGAAATGGTTTCCATGTAAATCATGTTCTCTTAATCGTTGATGTGGTGTGCTTGATATTATTGTGATTATTAATTTGAAAAGGTAAAATATTACCTTATATTGATTTATCCCCCCTCTCAATAGAAGTGTGTGTTCACCTTTTTAAATGCGGCATGGACTCGGTACCATGCCACATGGGTCAAAAAGGACTCTCTCATCTCTCAAGGGTACTCCTAAGTCCTCCTTTTTCCATTTTCTCTCTCCAATTAATACAAGGGGTATCTTCACAATTGATTTCTCCTCAATCCATCTATCCTTCATCTCCACCATTCATTTGAGGACATTGTCCTCCTCTCATCTTGTTCATGGTCTCACTAATACAAGCCCTTGATCCTTTGGCTCAATTTCAACCATTCAATCCTTGGGCCAAAAAACTATAAATTAACCTAATCGTAAGCGATTGGAACATCTTCATATACAACTTTATGCTTCTAGTGAATGCACTCACATACCTCATCATCCACAATCTTAAGGACAACCAACATATCTTGGTGCAACAAGGGTTGGTATTGGAGAGCATATTGTATGTTTTTATCAAATTTTACTAATCATTATGCTTTATCATGAGTGTTTCTTTTCTCTTATAGAATTGGTTATATTGTTAGCTTGTTCTCTTATGTTCAAAATTTTATGTACACAATAATGCTAGATTTACATATTTTTAAGATGAAGATATGGATAGTCAAAATTATTTTGATTAATTTTGAGGACTAGATACTTCATTTAGAGTTACTAGTTGGATTGACTAGTTAACTTGATTGACTAGCCATCTGACTTGATTGACTCTAGTTAACTCTTTTGATTGATTAATCAACTAATATGATTGACTAGTTAAATAGCTTGATTGAATAGTCAACTAACTTAACCAATTGGTTAATTAGCTTGATTGAGTAGTCAACTAACTTAACTAATTAGTTAATTAGCTTGATTGAGTAGTCAACTAATTTCATTGTTTGGTAAACTAATTTGATTTAGAGTTTACTTGACTAATTGATTAGTTAACTATTTTGATTAATGAAGATAATTAAACTTATTTATATATTTTAACTAGATAGATGCATTGAATAATTAGTAAGCAAGTTATTTGATTAATAATGATTAATCAATTAATTAGTTATGGAGTGACTTAAATAGGATTAATTCACTAATATAAAATAATTAATTAATCAACACAATAATTTAATATTTAATACAATAAAATTAATAAATCAACAAAATGATTAATCAATAAAATAATAATAAAAATATTGATAAAATTAATTGACAAAGAGTATATAATTATGACATAATTAAAATGATGAAATCTAAATATCTAGATTTTGTTAAAAAAAAGTTTAACATATTTATAAGACTATATATTATAAAAAGAATATTTGCATCATCCACACACTTTTTATGGAATCCTTTTCTATAATAGCCCCATACTGGTAGAAGTTTGCCCATGAAACTTTCCTTAATGGGATCCCTAACAAAACAGAAAATAGTGGATTTCTCGACAACAAATTTTCATGAAATCGTCCCATTGTTTACTTGCTAGCTGCATCTAATACACGTGTACAAATAATCATAATCTATTATACAGAAAAATTATCATCGTTCCTCCGGGGTGACCGGATCTGGTGGGGCAGGAACGGAGGAGGCCAGCGAGCAGAATTCCAGCGCCGTTTGCAAAGTGGCAACGATCTCCGTCATGGAAGGCTGGTCTTACCTTCCAAATTCACGCAGTTCATCGCCGTGTAACCCACAATAGTGATGGCCTCGATCTCATACGGCCTTGGCGGGGGCAGACGGTCGTCCAGTATGGCGGGCAGACGGTCGTTCAGTATGTAAGGCAAAGCGTAGTCCACAACGTTTCTAGGCCCTCCGCTATCGTCGTGCTTGTGGATGGCTTTCTTGCCCGTGAGGAGCTCCATCAGTACAACGCCGTAGCTGTAGACGTCACTCTTTCTGTAGTATTCCTCGTCCTCTAGAGAGAGATGAGACTCCTCGTCCATGGGGCCTGGCAGTGATAGCCCGAAGTCCGACAACTTGGCGTTCCACAACCCGCCGAGCAGAATGTTAGAAGACTTTATGTCGCGGTGGATTATTGGCGGGACAGCGTAAGTGTGAAGGTATTCGATTCCACGGGCGGCGTGTAGGGCAATTTTTATTCGCATTGCCCAGGAATCGAGCGGCAGGTTTATGGTGGCGGCTTTGTAGAGGTGATCGTGTAATGAACCGTTAGGCATATATTCTTGGACCAGTAGCCGCTCCTCGTCTTCCTCGCAGTAGCCCACCAGGCCTACTAGGTGCTTGTGGTGGAGGCGGTTCATGCAGGAGAGCTCGGATTCAAAGGCGGATTCGTTTTCTTTCTTCTTTTTCGCGTTCCGGGTATCGCCACCCTTGATGGCGACCTTGCGCCCGTTCGGAAGCGTGCCAAGATAGACCGTGCCGAATCTGCCCGAGCCCAGTTTCGAATCTTCCGAGAACCCACCAGTGGCGAGGGAGAGGTCCGTTAGGGAGAACTGCTTCAATAGACCACTTATCTGCCGCGGGATCCTATTTAGGAGACCAAGTTCTGCGACCAAATTGAGATAGACCGTGCGTATGCTGCTGAACCCCAGTTTCGAATCTTCCGAGAATTCCTCCTCTCGGTTGCACTGCTTCGACGGACCACTTCGCAAATTCAGGAGACCAAGTTCAGCCTCCAAAGTTAGATCTAGGGCGAGTCCGTCTCGAATACGTCGCAAATCCTCGTCGTCCACAGAAGCACAAAATAACCTACACCATTGCAAACATTTATTTTATGAATTTCAAGGGAAATGTGAAGACCCTAACAGACACACTACAATTGTAAATTGTAATGTTGAAATCAGCACTAATTCATACCTTTTTATCTCAGGGGGAACGATGTGAAGAACTTTACTTATCGACTTCAGCTTCTCGTGTGCAGGACTTTCATCAAATGCTTCTTCCTTGGACGTCACAAGTTCTAAAGACACCTCAGCCTCAGGTGAGTATAAATTCCCGTCAGATTTCGCAAACCAGTCACGAGGATCGTTCCATCTCAGTAGGAATAACTTCATGTTCCTCATAAAAGTAGAAACTTGTGCAAAATCAGGACGACGGCTTGGATCTGTGTCCCAACACTTCACAATCAGCCAATACGGCTGGACATGAGGTCCGCTGCAAAATCGGTCTTTCACCTCGCACTGTAATCATTTGGTGCAAATCTTTGGGATGCGCACCAAGAAAAGGCTGCTCCCCCGTCAGAATCTCATAACAATTCATGGCAAAGCTGTATACATCTGCTTTATGGGTATACTCCTTTGGACTATCAATTTCTTGCAGCAATTCTTCATCTGGCAAGGGAAAAGCTTCAGGCGCCCTCCAGTAACATACTCCCTTGGGATCTTCACACCGAAAACTGGATGGCCTCAAACTGGCCAGTCCAAAGTCGCAGAGCAAGTCGCAGAGCTTAACTCGCCCGTAGCCTTGCTCTCTAAATTCTGGAATTGCAGAGAGCTGTACGAGAACATTAGAAGCTTTGAGATCCATATGCATGATCCCCTGGCGGTGAAGGTATTCCATTCCCCTCGAAATTTGAAGCATCATATCCACTGCAACAGGAAGCGACAGGGCCGCTCTGCCTCCAGAATTCGTAAGTAGTTTGTCCAAGCTGGAGCTGACCAATTCCATTACAATATAGCAATGGCTTCCCTCAACACATGCGCCTATCAACTGGACAATGAAAGGGCTCTGTAGCTTGGCAAGAGCTGCAGTCTCCTTCTCAAATAGATCACGAGCATCAATCGAAATGCGTTTTACGGCAACATTATGCCCCAGCCATGACCCCTTGTACACTATCCCAAAAGATCCCTCTCCTATCCTTTTCTTTTTTATTAAATCTTTGGGAGGAATCTGCAGGCACGTAGGTATACCAGTTGCAGATTTAATATTAAACTCTTTCCTGATGGCTTCTAACAGCTTTCTCTCCATGAATTGGAAAAAACCAATGTTATTTTTTTTTTTTAAAAGCTGAAGGCTTGGCAGCTGCTTGATTGCAAGCCATCAGTAAGTGCCAGTAGTCTTGAAACTTAGAGCCAAACTGTTCTAAATGTAAATCGAACGTTTCTGCAGAGAAATCACTGATTGTTTTGCGGAATTCTGTAACATGGATTTTATCATTCCATTCTTCATTTGGGCACAGAAGAGCTAAATCTAAGCAAAGAAGAGACCAAGCAAGGTCGTGCATGTGTAGGGCGAAGGCCTCACCTGTGTTAGCCAGTATAAAATATTTCATCCACCACCTATCGGTTGAGCAGTGTCTGAGGTATGTTTCCGCTTCTTTCATGGCACGATATATTTCCTTCCAAGCTCTTTGCACACGGTTGCTCCCAACATCGCCACGCAGGTATTGTCCATTATTCTCAATATAGGGGGAGAGTTTGTCCAGTATATACCTGCACAAACTTTTGCATTGCTCGATATGGAACTTGAAGCTCTTCTCCTTCTTGAAAAGTTTGAGTTCATCCAGGGAATCCATAACGAGACTACGAAAATCTATAAGCGTCTCAATGTCCAGCATATCTTCCCCATGCGTATCCATCAGTTTAGAATGAGTTGCAGAGTAAAATTACAAGAGAATTTGTAGCCACGAAGTGGGCGAAGCTACGTAAGTGCAGCGAAGCTTCATAAATGTAGCGAAGCTTCGTAAATGCAGCGAAGCTATTGCGGGTCGGGGACGGGGCGTTTACGTTTGTTGGATGAACCATAGCCGACACGTTTACCATAGCCGACGCGTTTATTTAAACTAGCAATCCCATCTTGGTGTGCAATGGGTACGCCGAAGATGTGCCGAAGGTGATCCGAAGATGTGCCGAAGGTGTGTGAAGATGAATTCAGGAAAATGCAATGAGTACGCCGAAGATGTACCGAAGATGTGTGGAAGGTGAACCGAAGGTATGCCGAAGATTTGCCAAAGGTGAACCGAAGATGTGTGGAAGATGAATCAGGGAAAATTTTGGTCTAATTTTTTTCATACATTTGTGTACATTTGTGGAATATACATGAAGTTATGGTGGGTCATTTAGAAAATGATGTTTGTGCAACAAAGTTCTTAATGAAGAAGTTATAGTTTTGAATCAAATATGCATCTACTTAAAGGATCTAAAAATAACTAAAACAAAACCTTTGAACCATGAAGATAATTGGGCTCCATTATCAACAAGATTATGTTATGTTTGCAATAGAGAGAGAGAGAGGGGGGGGGGACGGGGGGGTGACGTGGGGGGGGAGAAGAGATAAGGATAGAAAGAGGAAGACATATATGAGAGAGAGAGAGAGATGGAAATAGAGATGGATATGGAGAGGAGAGGGAGAGATAAAGAGAAGAGGATTGAGGGATAGATAGAGATGGAAGAGAAATAAATAGAGAGAGGGGGAGAGATAGATAAATAAAGATAGAGATAGGAAGTGATATAGAGAGATAGGTAGAGAGAAGGAAAGATATATGGGTAGAGATAGATGGAGAGATAATGTGATAGAGATAGAGGGAGAGATGGGAGAAGAAATATGGAGAGATAAAGAGGCAAAGAGATAGAACTAGAGATAGGGAAGGAAAAACAAGGAGTGTATGTATATGTATGAGTGAGAGATATGGAGAGAGAGATAGACAGGGGGATAGATATGTATAAATAGATAGAGAAGGGGGAGAGAGGGACAAAAATAGAGAGGAGAGAGGAGAAGTAGAGAGATATAAAAAGGAGTGATAGAGAGAGAGGCAGAGAGAGGGAGAGATAGGGATAGAAAGAGAGAGAGATAGGGATATAAAGGAGAGATAAAGTGATAGATATAACATGAGAAATATAGAGAGGGTGAGAGAGAGAGATGCAAAGAGAAATAATAAATAGAGGGAGAGATGGAAGGAGAAAGGAAGAGGGAGAGGCAGAAATAAATATAGAAAGAGGGAGACAATTAATATACAAATCTATATTATATTTATTCTATATTATAAAAAATCTATCTCCCTCTCTCTATGTGACTATCTATATATGCCTCTCCTCTTCTCTATTTTCCTCTTTCTCTTTCTTTATCACTCTTCATGTCTCTATCTCTTTGTCTCTCCTTCTTTATTCCTTCATATCTCTACCAAGCTATCTTTGTATCTCTATATCTCTTTAATCTCTTTTTCTCCCTCTTTATCTCTCTATTTTTCTTTCTCTCTATCTCTATCTTTGTTTCTATCTTCTCTTTTTTTAATCTCCCCCCTCTCTCTATCCCTCCATTTCTATCTTTCTCTCTCTCTCTCTAACTCTCTCTATCTCTCTCTTCATTTATTTGCCTCTCTCATCCTTTGTCTCATTTTTTCTCCATTGCTTTCTCTCTCTTCCTTTCTCTTTTTTCTTTATTTTCCTCTCTATATATTATCTCCATCTCCCTCTCCCTTCTCTCTTCCTCTCCCTTTTCTCTTTCTATCTCTCTATCTATTTTCCTTCTTAAGTGTGCAATGGGTAAACTATAGAGGTTTTAAAATGAATTATCATATCCTTAATTAAATGACATGCTACCCTAAGCATAACTCTCTAGGGACATGTGCTATCCTTTATTGCTAGGATGAAATGACTAATCAAAAGTTAGTTTCTCTCTCACTCTATACCTTTTAATTTAGATTTTAATTTTTTGAGATCCATTTTATTATATAAATAAAAAATAAAGTCAAACTAGAATTATTCTACAATAATTAATCTTTAATAAGAAAAATAATTATAAATTAAATTAACTCTTATAATTTTTAATTATTATTTATAATTTCATAAAAAAGACATAAATAATAAAAATAAATTTCAATCTTAAATCTAAATTAAAAAATAAAATATAACAAGCTGAATGCAAAATCAAAATATATAAAAACCAAATATTAATTAAAATATTATTTTTTAAAAATCAATAATAAATAATAAAATTATTAAGTTAATGAATGATTAAATAAAAAAGAAAAATATTTTTTTTAATTTATTAGAATTGAAATATTAATAAAATATGTACCTAAAAAATATAAGTAATATATTACAAACAATATTCACATATATAAATTCAATATTAACAAATAAAAAATTATTATAAAATTGAAACAATACTACATACCAAACTTAAAAAGTTCAAAAACAAAATGAGACTTACTAAAAAGATAAAAAAATCAATTTCGTAATTTATTGATTATATACTAGCAATCACACCTTTGTGTGCAATGGGTACCCTGAAGAGGTGTGGAAGGTCAATTAGGAATAAAGGGTAAGTGGAGGAAGATGGGGGGCCAAAAAAGGGTCTTAAGTGGCCACTTTTTTTTTCTAAAATTAGGAAATACTGACCTTGGATGAAAAATTGAGCATAGTTACACTCAAAATTTTAAGATGCAACAAAAAAAAATGTTCGTAGTGCTCTGAGTCTACTTTCTAAACTACTATTTTAAAAAAAAAATTGTATAGATTAAGGGGTTCAAAAAAGGTAGACACAAAAATTGGTATCAAGTTTATGTCAAAAAAACATAACATAGCATGTTTTGTGGCTCCCTCTTGAAAGGTCATTTTTTTTTTTGTTATTTTTAAAATCACTTCATTGATAAATTAGCTAACAACATGTAGTTTATGCCCGATTTTTTTGATAATTTTTTAATGAATATTTAGTTTTTTACTAATTTTCAAAGTGGGCACATCTTGAAGAACAGAATCTTGGCCGCACTACTCCTATAAATTTTGAAAACTAATTGAAAATCAATTTTTTCAATATGTGTAGAATCAAATCTAGTTTATAAAAATGTAGTTTATTTGAAATTCCATTGAATGGTTAAAATATAAAGTAAAAAGTACCAAACATTAGTTTTTGCCAAAAACTAGGCACACAAACAAAAGAAATTAAAGATGAAAGGCATAACATTGTCAAAATGTGAAAAAAATTACATTGTTAAATAGCTAAGAGAAAGCCTAACATTACCCAAGTGTTTGATTTGTTTGACCTTGAAACACGTGCAAAATTGACAGTTAGCACAAACGAGATTATGCAAAATCTTGTAGAATATGCAAAAACATGTCCTTAGGCATTGGGAAGGCACTCTAAGCCTTTAGGTTGGAAATCCAAAGAAAATCCCAATCCTAAGGCTTGGGGATTCCCAAAGCAACATATAATACGAGTGTGTTATAATGTGCTCACATTATGTTTTGCTTTGCATTCTTTTCTTTATAGCAAAAGTTTGTTGTATATTTGTCATGTTTGACATAACGCGAGTATGTTATAATGCACTCACATTATGTCTCGCTCGAAATGTTTTATGTTCAAGTTTGTTAAGTATGTTTGATGTATGTATGTTTGTATATGTATTTGTATTTATGTATGTATGCCTAATTGTATGTATGCTTGCATGTATGTATGTATGTATGTATGTATGCATGCATGCTTGTATGTATGTATGTACCTATTGTTGGATTTCAGTTGTGTTTATGGTTTGTCCTTGATGACAAAATCTCTTTCAGTTGGTTCTCTTTGTTGACAGTCTCAGATTGGATCTTTATGCTTTATCATGGTACAAATTTGATGACAAAATTGATAATATGTTTTTTGGTCTTGGCATGTTTATTGACTCTATTTTGGCTATTACTGGACAGTTTTATGGCTTTGGGTTACATTCAGATTTAGTCTATATTCATATTTGTCATTTCTTTATGGTACTGATTAGTTTGAGCTTCATGCAGATACAGGTTATCCTATTTGTTTAAAGTCATCTTTATGACAAATTGGCTCAAAGGTAATTGACTTGGGTGAGCTTGTCTTGATAAATGACTTTGATTAAATTCACATTTGATTCGTGATTAATGATTATTAGCCTTACTTAAAAGTCATTTGAAAATGACATGGCTTCCACCCTTTGATAATTGTTGCTCAATGGTTATATTGTGGTCAACTTTGTGGAAAAGTCTTCAAGTCAAAAATAATTTGGTCAACATCTACTTAACCCTATTGGGTTTCTCTTAGCAATGTTCAATGACATTTTATTTGGCTCAGCTTGAATGATATTCATCATGTGTTGATAGCATGATTGAGAGGTAATTATATAGTCGACATTTTGAGAATCATTGACTAATTATGGGTTACTTGGTGAGTCAACTCTTAGCATGCTATACATGATGGTTATAAAGTGGTCGACATTTCCTTTGGGCAGGGAATTTAATCATCTTTGAAAGTGATCATTATTATTTTTCTTGACTTAGTGTGGACTTCAAGTCACTCTCCATTTCAACAAAGTGATTCGAATGAAGTGAAAGTATGTTAGGGAAAAAATTTTGAAGTCATTTTCTTTGCAAGGGTATGGAACCCTAACCAGCGCCACCTTGGAGAAAGTCTATCTGTTGTGTCTCTCATTGAATTCTTTGTTGTTATTCTTATTCCAGCTAGTTGTAACGATTTTGTTAAGAAGAAAATCATCAATGGCAGATGGCACTGGACAGTTATCAGGTTTTGTTAAGGCTCATTTCATTAGTTTTATTCTTGCTTCAAATCAATTATTTGCAATTATTTGGTTACACCCTTGTGTTGTTTTTGTCAGTATATGTTACTTGGCAGATTTATACATTTTTTGGTTCTTGAATATCATTTTGTGGCTTAAGACGTTTTTGTATGAAATGGATTCGTGGGTTGTTGGAATCTTTCTGTCAGGATATCATGCTTTGGTTGTGACAGTTGTTTTTTGTTTTATTAGTTTTGGTAATTTGTGTGAAAATAAAAGATTCCCTGATAGATAATTATTATTCTTGCATTGAGGGTTTATTGTTTTCAGCTGGTGGGTAGTCGTGGTTCTTAAATACTCTGCCAGTTTCATTGTTGACCCATTACATTCATTACAAAACTTGACAGATTTAGCATAATGATTTTCTAAAAATAGTATCAAATGGGTATCTTGTTTTAATGAAGTTCTAGATTTTGTAAAAAGTGTTTGCAGATTTGGAAAGGGACTTTGATTTATCCTTGTCAGATTTTAATTGTAGCCTGTTGCATAGGAATTTCTCTTATTATTCAATCTTCTACAGAAATTTATTCTTTTGGTTCAATTTCTAAAAAGAGAATGGGGTTTCAGATTCCTTTTGACCTCGAATTCTTTGAAGACTTTCTTTGGCAGACATACTTGTAAACATATTTAAATACAGTGTTGTGAACACTGTGAGTCTTCTGGTTGTAATTTTGAGATATTGTTACTAGTTGTATCAAGAAATGTATTGTAAAAGCTTTGTTATACAAAAACTAAAAAAATGTTGTAGAGAAAAGTTGTAATTCTTCTCTATGTAATATTTTAAGAATTCAATATTTGGATTCTTAGGGTATTAGGTAGATGAGAAAAATGAGTTTTATGAGCTTACCTGAAAACAAAGAGATCCTCTAATATATTATTATTGTTTAAAAATATAATTTGAGGGGTTAGTGCTCCTTCAGATTGATATCTCTAAACGAGGGGTTGGTGCTCCTTGAGTGGGTGCTCAAAAATTAGCCTATAAGGCATTGTGAATAGTGGATTAAATTCATTAAGCCCGCAAGGCATTTCAGGAGTGGTTTTTATACCCCATGAGGGTTTTCCACTCGGCAAAATCTTGAGTCTCTTTGTTCTTTTGTGGTCTCACTGCTTTACTGAGTTGTTACTACTTTTTTCATTGTTTGATTATTACATTTCTCAATTCTGTTTATGAATGATTACATTCAACTCATGAATGCATTAATCATTGAAATATTGAGATCAAATCTGAACTATGTTTTATTTTATCAAAAATGTTTAAATCTATTAAGAAACTGATTCACCCCCCCTCTCAATGTCATTTTCACTCCAACAATTGGTATCAAAGCCTAGGGTCCTCTGATAGGTCTAAACCACCTAGGATTGATCCTATTCTTGGAGTCTATTTTTAATGACACAATCTCAAGAAGGAGCTTTTGTAACTAGAGCTCCATTATTTGATGGAATGGATTATGTGTTCTGGAAAATCATAATGGAAGCATTTCTTATTTCTTATGATGTTGATGTTTGGAGGATTGTGTTAAATGGGTACAATGTTCCAACCATAATACCCACAGATCCTGCTAAGAAAAAGAGGTATGAAACTAATGCCAAAGCTAAGCATGCCATCTTGTGTGGTTTAACTAAAGATGTGTTTATTAAAGTCATGCATTGTAAGGTTGCTAAAGAAATCTGGGTTAAACTTGAAACCATATATCAAGGGAATGAAAAATTCAAACTGTCAAAAATCATTACTCTCAAACATCAGTTTGAGGAAATGAGAATGAAGGATGATGAAAAAGTGGCTGAATATTTTATAAGAATTGATGATGTTTTCAATGCTATGAAAGGATTAGGACAAGAGGCTAAAGAGTTTGATGTGGTTACAAAGGTCATTAGAACCTTACCAACTAAATTTGAATCTAAGGTTTCAACTCTTGAAGAAAAGAAACATTTTGATCAGCTTACCTTAGATAGTCTGCAGGGAATTCTTACTGCCTATGAAATGAGAACTAGCAAAAACAACTCAAAAGGAAAATAAACTTCCTCTAACACTGAAAAGAAAGAAAAAGATGTAGTTAGTGAGTCAGAGTTGTCTGATTCTAAAGAATCCCATTTTGTTAGAAAACTTAAAAAGGGATCAGGAAAATATAAGGGAAAACTTCCCTTTAAATGCTTTAACTGTGGTAAAATAGGTCACTTTGCTGCAAAGTGCCCCTATGATGATCAAATCAGTGACAATGAGAAATCTGGAAAATAGCCTAACAAGAAGGCCTTTAAACCTAAACGAAATTTCAATTTCAAAAAGAAGAAGAGTTTGTTTAGTAAAGATGAAACTGACATTGAGTCTGAAGATTCATCAGTAGAAGAAGATTTAAAACCTTGTTCATGGCTAAAATTACTCAGCAAGAAGATTCAAACACCATTGATATTGAAGAAGGTGAAGTAGATCTTGAAAGTGAACTAAAATGTGCTTTAAAAGAGGTTAGAAAACTCAAAAAACAAGCTCTTGCTCAAGAACATAAACCTGATCAAGAAATAGTCTCTCTGAAAACTCAGCTTGAAGAAGCTAAAAGAGTTGAGGACTGTCTTCGAGTGATTGTAAGTTGCAAAGATCAAGAAATTCAAAAATTGGAACAAGAAGTAGTCTGTCTTAGAAAGGAAATTGAAAAATATGAAAGTACTTTAAAACTTAATGAGATGCTCAGCAAGAAAAAGTTGTATAAAGATAAAACCAGTGTTGGTTTTGAAAAGGGTGAATCCTCAATTGATAATGCAGAACAAAACCCCTCTTCTGAAATCAAGGGTTCAAGTCCAAATAACTCTAAATCTGGTAAGAATCATGTTCAATCCTTAAAAGGTAATAGAAAATCATACAGATTCAATCCCTTCTTCTATGGTTACTGCTCTTTCTGCAACAAATTTGGCCATAAAGTGTTTGGTCTTAAGCAATACTATGGTTTTGTTAAACAAATCATATGTTTTAAATGCAATGCTCTGGGGCACTTTGTCAAACAGTGCAAAGCTGATATGCAATTTAAACAGTAGAAAATAAAAAAGGTCTAGAAGCCTAAGAATGTTAACAACATCGAGCAAACTATGTTAGTCCAAACTTCCTTTCATTCCAAGAAAAAGGACTTATGGGTCCTGGACAGTGGATGTTCTAACCACATGACTGGCGACAAGGATAAATTCATAAACCTTGAAGATTATGTAGGTGGATATGTGAAGTTTGGTGATAATTTTGGAATACAAATTATAGGTAGAGGTTCACTTCTTCTGAATGAGGATACCGCTATCTATAATGTGTACTATGTGGAAGGTCTTAAGCACAATCTTCTAAGTGTTAGTCAAATATGTGACAATTGTTATCATGTTTTGTTCACTTTGCAGGGATGTGAGATTAAAAACAAGCTTGGAAAGGATGTTGTAGCTAGAAGAAGAACTAAAGGAAATGTTTACAATCTTCTTGACACATCAAGCAATGACAATAATCACTGAGGTATGTGTCTAATGGGCCAAATTGAAGAAAGTTGGTTATGGCATAAAAGATTAGGACAAATAAATTTTGAAAATCTGGTTAGAATCAGTAAAAATCAGAATGTTAGAGGTTTACCAGTCCTTAACAAGCTAGAAAATTTTGTATGCAAAGAATGTTTAAGCGGTAAACAAACTAGAGTCAGTTTCAAAACAAAAGAACATTCTTCATCAAAACCTTTATAGCTAGTGCATACAAATTTGTGTGGACCAACTAGAACAAGGTCATAATGGTGAAAAATACTTCATGATATTTGTGGATGATTATACTAGAATGGTTTGGGTCACATTTCTTAAGCACAAATTAGAAGCTTTTGAAAGGTTCAAAATCTTTCGTAAAATGGTTGAAAAGGAATCAAATTTGAAACTCCAATTTCTACGATCTGACAAAGGAGGTGAGTTCACCTCTCAAGATTTTATTGATTATTGTGAACAGCACAGTATTAAAAGGTAGTATGCTACAACTAAAACACCTCAAAAAAATAGGGTAGTTGAACGTAAAAACAGAATCATAAAAGAAATGGCTAGAACAATGTTAGATGAAGCTAAGTTGTTGGATATGTACTAGAAAGAAGTTGTTCATATAGTTGTATACATTTTGAATAGAGTGCAACTTAGGGTGAAATCTAAACACACCCCTTATGAACTATGGTATGGAAAAATAGCTTATGTGATGTATTTTTAAAAAATTGGAAGCAAATGTTTTATCAGGAAAGATGATGATAACCTTGGCAGCTTTCAATCAAAGAGTGATGAGGGTATCTTTTTGGGATACTCAACTCATAGTAAAGCTTATAAATGTCTTAACAAAAGTCTTAATAAGATTGTTGAAGTTGTTAATGTAAAATTTGATGAAAGACCACATTTAGATGCTAAACCTTTGCAGGATAATGAGGAAGAAGGACTTGAACTTGAAATAAATTCAAAAGGAGCTGAAACAGCAAAGCCTAATGTTGAATCAACAAGCCCTAAAATTGAAGAAGAAAACCCTAAAAAAGGTGTATCAAAAACTCCTTTAAAAACCCTTGCTAAATATCACCCCAAAGATCATATTATTGGGGATAAAAATGCAAGAGTTCAAACTAGAAGAAAGGTTGCAGAATCTGATGAAAAGGCTCAAATAGCTTTATGTTTAGTTACTCAGTTTGAGCCTAAAATTTGTTGAATATTGGGCATGATCAGGCTTGCCTCATACTTTATGCGTTATATAATTGGCATCAAACCATCATAGATCGGGCTTCGGGTATTCGCCATATTGCATGCTAGAAGAAGAAATAAGGGAGAAAGAAGAAAGAGTGAACCACAAAGTCTAAAAGGATTACCCTTTTTAGGCTTCGGACCTGTCGGGAAGAAGGCTTACCTCTTTCCATAGATACAAAAAGGGGTAAAGGGAAAACTGAAGGCTGAAGTTTGAAGGAAACCATCGAAGGTTGAAGAGAAGAGTTACCTTTTACTGAAGAAAGGTAAGAGGTAAAGGAGAAGGCCAAAGATCGATGTCTGAAAACTCAACACATAGTTGAGTTTCGAAGGGGGTGAAAGTGAGAAGGAAGAAAGGCGAAAGATGAAAGTTTGATGCCCGAAAGCTAGAGACGAGATTTCAGGGATCGGGGATTGGGATGAATAGATACTTCTTACCAAAATAAGGTAAATGGTAAGAGGGAAGGCCAATCTCCGAAATCCAAAAATTTGATACTTCTAGTCAAATTTCAAGGAAAACTTGATTGGGACTTTGAGAATAAGAAGAAGGAAGACCCGATCGTCGAAGACTGAAAGTGAAATTGGGGATTGGGGGTCAAAAGGAAGGGTTACACACTATTGAAAGGAATTGGTAAAAGGTAAGAGTGAAGAATGACACCCGAAAGCTTGAAGAATGAAGACTTAAGCAAAATGATGATTGCTACATTAGAGCTTTGGAGGTCAGAGGGCGAGCTTAAGGCTTGCAAAGAGAGAGCGATAAGGGTTAAGGGGTAAGGCTAAAGGCTGAAACTTGAAACACCTAACCAAGCAAAGGAAAGAAGGAGCAATAGAGATGGAGGATATAGGGTGATGAAGAAGGCATGCAAGTATGAAGGGAAGTGAAAACCTGAAAGCTTGAAACTTCAAGACTTAACCAATTTTAGGACCCTTCAAGGATAATTCATGCAACGTGTTCCATGTGGGATCTCTTAGATCATTTATCAATGATGGGTCATCAAAGGGTGGAATGAAATGTCAATAGGACTAGAATCCATTCTAATTTTACTTAGATGTGACATGTTTTAGGGTGGAAATTATCTTCAACTTATGAAAAGATAGAAATTTTACTTTATTTTTTAGAAATCAGTTGATTCTAATTTATCACTTTACGTGCTAAGGAAATTATTTGTTTCAATGTGATTATATAAATTCAAATTCAAGCCAAAAGCATGCCCAAGTGCTCTTAGATCATTGGGGAAATTACCTATGCATTATTGCCATAGCCCTTTGAATCCTAGCTCTAATTGAGGCAATTCTCTTCCTCATGGGAATCATTGACAAGATAATTAATCCACTTATGGAGAGCGTGATGCTCATTCCCGAGGTTTGCAACCTCCTATGGTAAGAGCTTAGGTGAACACAATTTTCATATCTTTTGGGGTTGGGGTTTATTTATTTATTTTTGATCGGTAAGAAGATGTGGACATGGGGTCCACTCCCATATAAGAAATGGTAAAAATAAGAATTGCATCAACCCTCTAATAGGGGTGCACTCAATGACTTCAAACTAGAAAAGAACATAGAAAAACCTACCCTAAGAACACAAGACATAATAGGATCACACCACCTAGATCAAGTTGCCAAAATATCCCCTTTCTTGGATAGCTGATGTGGAGGAAGATATCTCCTTCTTTTAACTTTTATCCATCCTTGATCGTTTGAATGAAAATTTCCTTCAGATTTACCCTCGTCGCCCTGCCCATTTGGGGGAGTCAAAGCAACTTGGGGGGAAAGATCGTTCATTGTTTCCACAAGTTATGTTGTTGTTGTTTCTTTGGTGTCAGAAACTGAGGACCTCTATGAACATGTTGTCATTTCCTAGTTGCATGGATTGCTTGGCTGTAGTAATTCTTGATTTACCTTCGGCTTTGGGGGAATCTCCTTGTTTTTACCCACTTTTTGCTTCTTGAGATCCAACTTTGAAGGGGAGAAATTATGTTTGGGAGGGTGCATAACAGAATAGTGTTTGGGGGAAGAGTCCTTCCACCAAGAGGCCTCCTGATTTGGCTAAGATTTGATTATTGTGCATTCCGCTACAATGTGCCTAGTTTGGTAACACTTCCTGCATCTAAAAATTAAACCTTCATAGTCCAGTGTCTGTTTCCAACATTTTTCATTGGCCCTCACGATAATTTATGCTAGGAGATCCTTGGAGATGTCCAATTCCACCAGAATCCTGACATAAGTTGTGTGGATAAATTTTTTAGATATATCATTTGCATTAACAAAATTCCCCAGTGAATTTCCAATTGCTGCAAAACATGATTCAAACCAATAGTGAAGGGGTAGATTTGGAAGGTGGACCCAAATCGGCAAAACTAAAAATGATTAAGTAGATGGATCAAAATCTAGATGCCAAGATTTCAACTGAAGCAAATTTTCTTCCCACATCCACACATAATTAAGAATGGTGTTCTTGTCTCTCTTACAGTCAAAGACCACAATGAAAAAACCCCTTGCACTAGGGTAAATTTCAAGATTACCCTCCATATGCCGGTGATCCCACAAAGCTGGTTTACAATTTTTGGGAGATTTTGATTTTTGTTGAAATCACATATTTTTAGAAAATATAATGATTTAAGCCTTAAAAAATTCCATTTAAAGCATTTCAATTGAAAAGGCTTTGATCAAACTACCTTAGATCAAACTCCATTGGATAGAACCCTGCTAGTTTTAAACCATACCTATAATGGAGTCTCCTTTACACCTATCAAAATGCTGATAAAAAACCACTTTTACTTTACCTTTTGGAGGATCAAATGAATTCATTTAAAAAAAAAATTGTATGTAGTCCTTATTATAAGCTTCCCAAAAAGTATAATTTTAAATAAATTTAACTTTATTATTATATTTATTTTTTATTTCTTGTGAATGTAGGTTTTTCACCAAAAATCAAGCTCTCTATTCTGCACATTTGGAAAAATAGTAGATTATAAAAAAAATGAAAAATATGAGTGCACCAGATATTGAATTCCTTGATCCAACAAAAAAAGTTACGTGTTATACAGTTGTACTATGTCTGAATTGTAATTGGTTTGACTTTGAAACTTGACTAAGGAAAAAATATTCAATAAAAATATATATAACCAAGTGGAAGCACTAGATATCAGAGTTACAAATCTAAATTTGAAAGAATTAGAATTTTATCCTTCATGGAAAAAAAGTTATGCATTATACGGTGAGCATTACTTTTTTAAAATGTTGTTTTATGAAAAAAAAACTAGTTTTTGAGGGAGATGGAAAAGAAGTGCAATATAATTCCAAAAATTTTGAAAAAAATATATTTAGAATCTATAGATAAAATGTCATGAAACTCTAGTTTGCATCATCTTCAAATTCCTCATGGTTTAGCCACTATAGGTGCTCGAAAGTGAAGATTTAGTTAAAAAAAAGTATTTCAGTGTCCAATTTGGCCAAAAATTGTAAACTACTATTGTGGGATCACCCATGCAGAAGCCATGTTTGTGTAATCCAATCATGAAGATCTAGAAGACTGGGCCAATGATGGCTAAATCGTCTAATTAAGCCATTCTCAGAAAATAAACCTTCATTTTTGTGCAATTCCTTCAACATAGTGTCATTGAAATTCAAAGACACAGGTTTACCTGAGCATTGCACAAATCTCTTATTGTCGATAAATTTCTTGAGATTCTGTGATGTGTCTGTTAGGGGGTGAGAACCAGATTTGGCCACCTCGAAGAATGAACATTTAAACCCATTATGCCCCTATCCATTAAGTAAATTGTTGGTAGCCTGATCAAACTACAAATGAATGCCCATGGGAGATGAATTTGTCCCTATGTTAGTGTGACCCGTTGTATTTCCACCCCGAATGGACAGCGGTGGAGAGCTGGGAGTCACAACTAGATCATTCAAAATGCTTAGAGAAGAAGCAAAAGGCACCATTGGAGCAGCCCAAGCACTCGTCAGACCCTTCAAGATGCCATTTGAACCTTTTGAGATCCCTTTTAGAGCTACAAAATCCCCAACTTCTATCGCACTAGTGGAAGAAACACCATTCGCAACACACAGAGAAACCCTAGGGCAAGATGCAGGCTACAAATTTACCAATTTCACCAATTTCTTCATTTTCGATAGTGAGCTCTTGAAGAACATCTATATGTGATGTTATTATGGGGGTTGGGGTTTATTAGGTCTATATCCAATCATTATTTTTATTGGAAATTTGAGATTATTTTTTTATTGCTATCACTTGAATGTAGGTCAAAAGTTGAGAAATTTGTCACATTTTTATATAGAAAATAGCCAACACAAATATAAATTTTTAACTTGAACTACTTAAAAGTGACATGTATATTTTGAAATTTAAAATGGTATACAATAATTAAATGTAAAATTATTAATATAGTTTATATTTATAATTTTTTTTAATTTAAAAAAATTAGCTCGATA
The DNA here is from genome assembly GCA_007258455.2 of Sequoia sempervirens. NCBI lineage: Eukaryota > Viridiplantae > Streptophyta > Pinopsida > Cupressales > Cupressaceae > Sequoia > Sequoia sempervirens. The sequence goes on along the minus strand of VDFB02003753.1, from coordinate 206,810 downwards.
TTTTGATAATAAATTAAGAGAATTATTTTAATTGTTATTATTATTTTTAAATGAGGCCAATAAGACAATGCAAAATTAACTAAAATTTATTTATTTTTCTCTGATTTATTTATTTATTTAGATAACTTGAATATATAGCTCATGGAAAAAAAATTAAATTATTAATGAATATTTATTTTTTAGTAATTTTTTAAAGTTAAATTTATTCAAAATGTCATAGTTTTTATGAGATGTCTATCTTATTTTTTATAGTTAAGAAAAATATTATACCCTTTTGAAGATAATTCTTTCCTCTAGTATATTGTATATATTTTAATTTTCTAAAATATATTTTTAAAAATTTCTACTTATCCTCATATTTCATTATATAATAAATCCAATCTAAATATTAAAAAAAGTTCTAGATTGTAGACTTTGAACTTGACAGGATATTTTTAGGTTTTCACAAAAATACTCTTTGTTGGATAAATCTAGGATTTGAAGTTGATTTTTTGTTGAATTTGTTATAAAGGAGGAGGTTCACTACTACAATGAATGCAATACAAATTATTTTAGCTTGAGCCATTTCAGTCAAAAGTGCTTAAACTAAAAATGGTGAAAAAAATATTTTTACCATAAAGTAAAAAAAAATTGTAGAAACAACTTTTCTTTTGATAATATGCCAATTTCAAGATACAAATATAATTTATTTATTTATAATAAATGTGATGTTTATTGAAAAATTATTTAAAATAATGAATATTGATTATAAAATTATTTCCAATATGTAATATTTTATTTCAAAATTATTTTAAATACATTCAATAAATATTGATTTTAAATTTATTTATTTTAAATGAAATATTTCTATGAGATTATTTTACATGAATTAAGTATTATACTTATTTATTTTAAATGAAATATTTCTATGAGACTATTTTACATGAATTAAGTATTGTATAATGAAAATTTTCATTTAAAAAAACTATGCATGCTTGGTGTCTAATAATGTTAGACAAATATTCAAAAATCAAATAATTAAAATTATGATTTTTTTTTTAATAATTTATCCATATCTATTTATGTGACTAAGCCATATATGATCCTCTCTTGTGTTCTAAGACAATCTCGAGATAAAATAAATAAATTTAATCACTTAGTCCATTTATATAATGCTCTTTCCTTACGTCATAAAATAATTTTGAAAATTAGAAATAGATTTTTTTTTATCTTCATTAAAAATTTATTGAATTAGATTTCATCATAGTGTTACACAAAGCCTTTGTTTTACGGACAATACACAATTCCGATAAAAGGGTCCCGTTCTTTCATTTCATAGAAGAGCCCACATTGAAAAACACTTTGAAAACTTATTAGACTCAAAACTTATTAATGTTGATCTCCCGAGACCGCTTGATCTCGTGAAGATTATTAAAATTCCTTCGAAATTACAATCATTTTGTCCGAAATTGCAATCATTTTGTCCGGAGTATTCTCGAAATTTGCAATCATAATGTATCCTCGTATTTTATAATCATTTTGACCACTTTACTCATCATAGGACGCTCGTATACGTGGGGAGAAGTACACTGGATTGCTATACTAAGCATTTCCAACATGTTTGGAATGTCTATATTACTCCTCAGCCTTTCATCCAATACTTCCATCAGCTTTTCTTCCTCGAGCTTTTCTTCCATAATAAAGAGAACCCACGTGGGAAGATGTGTGCTAATCGTTGAAGGGTCCTTCCCGGTGAGAATTTCAAGAAGTAGCACTCCAAAACTATACACGTCTGATTCTTTACATATTTTCCCGCTTTTGTACTGCTCCGGTGCCATGTATCCCCTGGATCTTTTAGGGGATCTTTTAGGGGCACTTTTCACAAGACTCGCCAAACAAGAATCTGCTAGGCAGGCACTTCCGTCGTCGTCCAGCAGAACGTTGGAGGATTTTACATTGCCATGTACCATACACGACTCGTGAAGAAACACTAAGCCCAAAGCCACATCCACCGCTATCTTATTTCGCCTATCCCACAACAAAGGTTCTGTTCCCCCTGCAACACATGTAACAATATTATATGCCTTTACACAATAAAAGAAATGGCGGACCGCTGTGACAATATCATGAAAACCATTTAGTGTATATATTAATATTAGATGAAATATTGGCATCTAAGAGTTGGAAGGAACCGCACATACTGTGTAGAAGAGAGTAGAGGCTGCCTTTGGGAAGATACTTATATATAATAATATTTTCTTCTTTGGAAGTATAATAAGCCTGTAAACTCACTAGATTTGTATCCTTCAGACTTCCTAATGCTTGAAAACATCGATCAAAATATCTTTTGTCGCCGATACAAGTTGTTTCTTGTGACGATCTCTTGACCACAAAAGAAAAATTATGCAAATGAACTCTATATGTAGTCCCAAAGCTGCCATATCCCAAGAGTTCCATAGTGGAGTGAAGAATATCATCTAGATCAAAAGAATACTCTATATCCAGGAACACAAGAGTGCGTCGACCTGCTTGTGCATTCGAATTCTCTGAAACATCATTTGTATCTTCTGTTGTAATTGCTCCGGCCACATTTATGTTGTATCTTCTGTTGTAATAGAAACATCATCTACATATTAATGTTAATACCTTTGTGCTAAAAATAGGTATGCACAATAATTATTGAAGTAATAGAGATCATAAATTCTGTTAATTGGTTACAGCTTATTCCATAACTTTTAATTAAGTGTTTAAATGTTTATTGTTTAATATTTAGTTTAAGTTCTGAATTAGGAGATAAGATTTAGTAGTTGAGCATTTTAACTTGACGTCTAACAAAATCTTACTTTGTCAGATTCATATCATCAAATATAATGTCATATTAACAGACTTTTTGTTAAGATGTTCAAAAAGACAAAAAATTAAATCAATAATTATACATTTATAAAATTGTATATGAAATCATATTTTACTAATACACCTTAGTAACATCATATATTTTGTAACCTCTAATCTTATGATTAATATACAAGACAGACTCTAGTAAGATGATCATGTTCACATGATAAATCCTGCATATAGGGGATATTCTTGGAATACACTATATCTAAGATAATACACTCACCAAATCCGACGCAGAGAGGGAATATTCTTGAAATATTTCTAATTCATCATTAACAAAAATCCTATATGGTTTAACAAAGCTAATTTTCTTATAAACAGGGATCTTCTTGAAAAAATAATGCATTTTCATGTTTAATGGAGAAGTTGATCACAAACTATCCTTCGGCATCATAAGAATATATGTAGATGATGAGGGCTTCCAGTTACCGCTGATAGGAGATTGCTGATTCAGAGGCGGACAGATTATTGGCCAGTCTTAACAGCTTAAGATCAGTTTGTTTTTCAACTTGAAAAAAAAAGAAAAACTTGTGTATGAGCAAATGTAGAAAACAGGGTAGTGGTAGTTTCAAGCATAACTTAATCTAAGAAGAGCAAGTTGGTTTTATGAGCACTAATATGAGCTAAGCGAATTTCCTGTCTTCCACCCGCTTCCGCTGGGAGAAATTCAGTGGTCATGTGACAACTGCAAAAGTTGTTGGGATGTGAAGTCCAACAGTCACATGACCGTTTGTATTCTCTCATCTCTTCGTATTGAAGAATTGTGTATAAATATATGCATGCAGTCTATGCATGATGTACTGTAGATCTGGATATTGATTAATAGAGATTATTCTCTGCTTTCCTGTGGATGTAGCCAGTTTTGGTGAACCACGTAAATATTGTATTTTGTCTCCAATTTTTGTCTTTTGTTATATGTTTTCTCTGCTTGTTTAATATTTACAATTGGTATCAGAGCTGTACGGTGATGGTATAGTTTTTGGTCAAAACTGTTTGTAAGTCGTGAAGAATTTCTGAAAATGGATGTAGCAGCTTTGGATGATTGGGCCCGAGTTCTCATGTCTTGGTCCTGTGGCTCTGGAGAATTTTATAATGAAGTTGTTCATCCTACTAAAGATTCACCATCATTTGATTTTGGGGCTGCTCGAATGAAGTTTATGGATGAATTAGATGCTAAAACTGAATATGTTATGGAGGATTTCATAGGCATGTTGGAATTTGGTGGTGATCGTAGAAGAGGAGTTGATGGGGCTCCTGAGTACTGGTTTGAGGATAGGGCACCTCAGGTAGATCATTGGGCAACACAGAAGAATAAAGTGTCGTTTGCAGAGACTGTTGATATTTTTTATTATGAGGAGTATGACAATTTGAAGAAGAGCAAAAAAACGTAGAAAAAGGCAGTGATCCAAAAGGAGAAAGAAAGCAAGAGAGGAAGAAGGGGTAGAGGAACCAGACAAGGGAAAGTCTGAAAGTGGTCTGCGGATATTTTTGGAGGAGAGTGAATCTCCATTTAATGGGGACATATCATGGGCTCCAAAAGAAAATCCCATGCCCAAGCCCGTCGCGGATCTGGCATCGAAAGCTGGAAATGGCGTAGCAACCCTTGAGCTGGTCATGCCTGTTGGGGTAGAGGAGGATGGGGAACATGTACCCGAGGACCTGCTTGCGGACGACGTCATTGTTAAATTTCTTAACCTTTTGGAATTTGATCAAAATTTTGCAGTAAAAACGGCGAACACAGTAGCGTCTCCAGATTCGGATGTATGCAACTTTAATAGCACTGCGGCCTGCAGGGTCACTCAAGAAGAATTGAGTAACGGGGCGAGTCGCGTACAAGGCTCTCTCGGTTATGGCTTTTGGAAAGCCTCCTCGCAGACCATGGTTGCGGGAAAGGCTGTGATAGAGGACATAGACACTGAGGAAGAAGTGCATTTGGCCGAAGAGAGTTTGAATGCGGCAAATGATGAGAAAAAACGAATTGAGACTTCGCGGGTTGTTGGTATATGATCGCCTATCATGAATGGTGGTGGTAATAATTGTGTGTATGAGAGTTCCTGTAGTTCGTCTTATATGAGTGCTCCTTCTAGTCCAGGACGAATTCAAAGTGGATTCTTCTTCAGCATACCGACTAGTCCTGTGTCCTCACCCTCCCGGAAGCAGAGCCCGAAAATAGCTGAGGAAATTTCTGCTCGGGCTGACGCATTCCAGGTTGATTCTTCGGAATTGGAAGCGGCAAACATGAAGGAGAATGTGGTTTTTAATCATCAGATGGTGAGGGATATCTATGGGAATGGATTGGAGATGCCGTCTGATACAGAGACCAGGTCAAAGCAGGACGCAAATGAGTTCTTGATGAGGGAGATGAAGCTTGAGACAGGAAAGGAAAATGTTCCTGTCGGTAGGAAGCATTGCTCCTTTTTGCAGAATGATTCCAGCCCCATTCCCGTGAATAATGAGGAGGAAACGAAAATTTCATCCGAGGCAGAGATCCCCCCTGTTCCTGAGGTGCCCGCTGCTGCTATGGAAACTGAAGAGCCAAAGCCGGCCGAGGAGAGGAAGAATAATGAGCGGGCTATGGAATGGAGGCAGGAAGATTCAAGTTACAGAGCGCTGCTTCCTCACCAAATCGTTGAACAAGCGTTTCAGTCAGAGGGCAACGATAGGGTTGCAGAGCTTCAGTGGCTGCGAATGGTGGAAGACATGACGAGGGAAGGGAAGCTGTCTGACACAGCAACGGCTTTCAGTTCAGTTGAAAATATCAATATGAAATTCAGCGCAGCCTAAGCCAGCCCAAGGAACTCTCGGAAGAGGATTGGCGAGTTGTGAATGCTACGACCAACATAAAATTGCATAATTTGAAGATCATATACTTCTGCTACGGCCGTATTTTAAGTGAGAAGGTAGGTAAAGAAGGCCAGAGACTTAGATTATTCTATAAGAAATTTAGGGAAGAAGTGTTGGAAGAGAAAACGGATTTCCAGAAAAAAGCCATGTTCTAATCTCAATTCACGTTTGTATCTACCCCAGGGAAGCCATCATGGATAATAGTTACATTAGAATATCCCTCAATTTAAATCTCAAATGCTTCTCTAACGGGTTCTGAATTTCAAGGGAAATGTGAAAACCCATAGCAGACACCAGAATTGTAAAGTGTAATGTTGAAATCGGCAATAATTCATACCTTTTTATCTCAGGGGGAACGATGTGAAGAAACTTAATTATCGACTTCAGTTTCTCGTCTGCAGGACTTTCATCAAATGCTTCTTCCTTGGACGTCACAAGTTCTACAGACACCTGAGATGGGTCAAAATTCCTGTCGGATATTGCAAGCCAGTCATGAGGATCGTTCCATCCAAGTATGAATAGCTTCATGTTCCTCATAAAAGTAGAAACTTGTGCAAAACATGGACGACAGCTTGGATCTGTCTCCCAACACTTTCCTATGAAATCAGCTAACATGCCTGGACATGACGTCTGCTCCAAAATCGGTCTCTCGCCTCGCACAATCATTCGGTACAAATTTTTGGGATGTACATCAAGGAAAGGCTGCTTCCCCGTCAGAATCTCATAACAAGTCATGCCAAAGCTGTATACATCTGCTTTATGGGTATACTCCTTTAGACTATCAATTTCTGGAAGCAATTCTTCATCTGGGAAGGGAAAAGCTTCGGGCGCCCTCCAGTAACATGTTCCCTTTGGATCTTCACATCGAAAACTGGATAGGCTCAAACTGGCCATTCCAAAGTCGCAGAGCTTAACTCGCCCGTAGCCTTGCTCTCTAAATTTTGGAACTGCAGACGGCTCCATGAGAACATTAGAAGCTTTGAGATCCATGTGCATGACTCCCTGGCGGTGAAGGTATTTCATTCCCCTCGAAATTTGAAGCATCATATCCACTGCAACAGGGAGCGCCAGGGGTGCACTACCGCCACAATTCTTTAGTAGTTTGTCCAAGCTGGAGCTGACCAATTCCATTACAATATAGCAATGGTTTCCCTGAACACATGTGCCTATCAACTGGACAATGAAAGGGCTCTGTAGCTTGGCTAGAACTGCAGTCTCCCTCTCAAACAGATCACGAGCATCAATCGGAATGTCTTTTACGGCAACCTTATGCCCCAGCCATAACCCCTCGTACACTTCCCCAAAAGATCCCTCTCCTATGCTTCTCTTTCTGATTAGATCTTTGAAAGGGATCTGCAGCCACGTAGGTATAACAGTTGCAGATTCAATTTTACACTCATTCCTGATGGTTTCTAACAGTTTTCTCTCCATGAATAGTAAAACCCCAATTTTATTTTTTCGGTTTAATGTCCAAGCCGTGGCAGCCGTTTGATTACAAGCCATCAGTTGGTGCCAGTAATCTTGAAACTTAAAGCCGTATTGTTCTAAATGTAAATCAGACATTTCTGCAAAGAAGCGGAGTTCTCCAAGAGCGATTCTGTAATTCCATCTCTCGATCGAGGGCAGAAGAGCTAAATCTAAGCAAAAAAGAGACCAAGCAATATCGTGCATGTGCAGGGCGAAGGCCTCACCTGTGTTAGCCAGTATAAAACATTTCATCCACCAGCTATCGGTTGAGCACTGTTTGAGGTATGTTTCTGCTTCTTTCATGGCGCGATATATTTCCTTCCAAGCTCTTTCCATACGTTTGCTCCAAACGTCCTGACCCAAGTATTGCCCATTATTCTCAGCATAGGGAGAAAGTGTCTCCAGCATATAAGTGCACAAACTTTTGCATTGCTCGACATGGAACTTGAAGCTTTTCCCCTTCTTGAGAAGATTGAGTTTATCCAGGGAATCCATAACAAGACTACGAATGTCCAGCGTATCTTCCCCAGGTGTATCCATCGGTTTGGAATGAGTTGCAGAGTAAAATTAAATCATATGACCATACAAGAGATTTTGCAGCCATGAAGTGGGTCTACCTCTTCTGCATTTCTTCCACAGCGCATAATCTTGCAAGACAGTCACAGTCAATGACTTCCTGCGTCCTTGGGGCCCCAAACAAGAAGAGAATACACCTTTATAGATGCCATCTTGATTTTAATAAAATACAATCTATTTTAAAAGACGCAGCAGTGAATACATGTAGAAACCCTAGTTTCCTCCGTTTCTCCAATCTCACAGTTTTGTATGTTTTTTCTGACGTTTTTGGTTTTTTTTTGCAATTTTTGGATTTTTTTGCATGAAATGAAAGAATGCGATTTTTGCTTGAAAATAAATGATAAATTCAAATAAAATACTTCTACTCTGATAACAGGAGTATTTGATGCCAGTACAAATGTCAATCTATTATTTGTTCTTCTGGGACAATTACAAAAATGATCTACTGACATGCAATAATAAAATAATAATTTTTATTGTAAAAACCTGGTATTTTTGCAGCAATCTGGAAAAGTACAGATCTGGTATGGCTGCATTAATTATACCCTTCTCCCTTGATTTTATGATTGCAGACAGGTCCAGACTCCTAGGCGCCTCAACTGCTGAAGACAAAGGTCAAAGATATAAGGCGATTTGCTCCCCTTGAAAAAGACGCCTCTGAAAGGATGGTACAGCCCTGGTACAGATTTGTACGGCTGAGACAGCAGCAGCAATAAATTAAAATGTACGGCCTCTCTCTGGTATCTCTGAATGATGAAGAATATGTGTGCCTGAATTGCTAGATGTTCTCTGGAAAAAGAGAAACTCTCTGTAACCCTGAATATGTAAACACTCTGAAGCTCAATGATTTCCTCTGGATGAAGAAACCTCTGCTGGCAATAAATCAAGTGTTATTTCACACCCTCTGAATTGCTTTCGATGGAGATGGCTCGTTCCCCAAGGAATTCGAACTTGAAACCCTAAAGTCTCTTGCTCAGATCAAAGTTGATCAATCTCAAAATCAATAATCATCATAATGGCTCAAAACCCAATGCAAATGCACTATATCTCTCAAAAGTGTGATTTCCTTAATAATAGGGTTTTAATAAAATATTCAACTTTTAATCTTTTAATTTCTCCATAGTCTCAGCCAAATATTTTAATATAAATTTAAATGTCAATTTGGCCCTGTTGACGTGGTTTTTGAGACCGCACCAACACAGAATAAAGTCTCCCAACGAACGCTCTATCCTCTCTTGAACAAAGTATTCAACATGCTAAGATTGCGAGTAAGATCATGCTTTCAACTCCAAGGTTCCTTGAGTGCGAATAGGCTCAGTTTGGCTCGATGTGATATTTGCTGGTATGTCAGGGGGACTTACACAATTGTTCGACAGCTGACAACAGACAGTAGACTAAGGGCTTTCGCGTAATTCAAATGATTTGGCAGGTGAGCACAAGTTTCCTAATTCTAACCAGAAATGAACTGAATTTAAAGGGTGTAGGGCCTAAGAAGTTTATGTGCTACTCTAAATGCAGGATATGTGGAGCTTCGTTTCAATAGACTTCAACCGGATTTCACCTAGCCTCCGTCGGACAGCCTCAGCAAAATCGGTGCAATCTTCAAGGGAAATAGCAAAAGATGTTCAAATTATGAATTAACATGCATACACCATCAGAACGACGCATATAAGCATATAAATCACAACCGAAGTTAAACTCAAAATAATGTCCAGTTGACCACACAAGGTGAACTTATCATCAACAAGCCGCTAGTGGTATGGAATAAAGCGAAGCTATCTCAATGAAACACCACACATCAAAGTAAGCTACTTGCATGAATTTAAACTACTTGGATACGAAAGGAAGAAGAAACCTTGCTAGCATTTCATGACAAGACGAATTCCATCATCAATGAAAAGATCTATTATCATAAAATGTGTTACACAACAATCTCTTCAAAAGTTTTCAAAGGGAAAACTTTCTTTCTTCTCCAAATGATGCAAAATGCTCTACAAAGCTACACTATCTAGCTCTAATGCTCTCTCAATGTCTACTCTGATTCTAACTTTCTAATCTTCTAATCTAATACAAATGAGGGGGACTCCCCCTTTTATAGCTAGCCAAGTCCCAAAAGACGGCTAGGGTTACAATCAATAGAGTGGCCAGAATCGTGCCACCTCAGCCCTAAATAATATTTCTAAAAGCGCCCGCGAGAGAGGTGGGGTAATAAATGCGCCATAATGTCCACCATCATCCTTCTAGAAGATTCCATTTGTAGACGCGTTCACACTGCTATCGATCTTCTTTCTTGGCGTTGTTCTTTGATTTCTTCCACTTGAGGGTTTTCATTCTTCTTTTCATCTTAAGCCTTGAAAATGTTTCTTCAACACTTAGCCATTTTCTTGCAAATTTTCCTCCTTCGAGATTGAAACTCATCTTCATCGTGCTTCCACTTCAAGTCACCATCGCTTGATCTCGACGTTCCTCCTGCAAAACAAGCAAGGAGAAGAGTATTAGAGTACTTCATGATATAAACTTAACTCACTTACCTGATCTTCATGCTTTGATCTCCAAGCGTTCATCGCCAACTTTGTGTTCAAGTTCATGCCTTAGACAAATTTCCTCTTTGAGAAATTCATTTCACCTGCTGGAGCTCCGATACTCAAATTCGTTCAACTCCGGCTCTGGAAGACTATCCTTACGAAGGGTTTAAGCAAATTCACCTAGGCAGTTTCTTCCAAATTCATCATCTGGAGAATTTCACCTTGAAAATACATTTTCCTCACACTTGCCTTAGAAAATTTTCAACTTTCCCTTAGGAAATTCATCGATCCGGTGCCCACTCAAAATCTTTATCCCAGAATCCTCGGCAAGCTGTGGAAGACCTTACAATCAACTCCTCATCGATAATCTTCGATACCCAGAAGAAAATTTTCTCCAGAACGCATCGAACCCATGGGTGCACAACGAACGGGTTCATTTAATTTTCTTGAATTTTGAACCTTAGAAAATTATTTCCCTGTGAAATTTAAATTCGTTCTTCGATCTTCTCTGAGAATTTTGCTTTGACTTGGAAAATTTGTAATAATCTCGTGAAGCTGGCAGTCACTGACTTCACCTGTGGCAACTCATCACCTTTGAAAAATTTTCTAACACTTCACCACCTCTCCAGACTTAGGCATTTTTTTTTTTCCAAGGGAGAAAATATTTGTGCCTTAGAAAATTTGAATCACTTCGAAAATTTTGTCCCAAGAAATTTTATATCCAACTCAACCACCTTGCCTGCGAGAGAAAATTTAATTTCGTCAACTTACTTAGAAAATTTTTCTTTACTCTTCATCTGGCAATTTCAACGCCCAGGCATGCATTATGCATCCTTTGTATTTTATTCTCCATAAAATTTTCAATGCCTAGGCAAAACTCTTCAACACCTTTAACACATAGCACCTCAGGCGCAAGTAGCACTTGGAGAAAAATAAAATAAAATAAAAGCGCCTAGCATTTTGTTTCATCACCTCATGCGCCTTAGAAAATTTTCTAACACCTCTAACCTTGGGCGCACACCACTTATAGAAATTTGAAACCACGCCTAGCATATTATCCTCCCTTGAAAGACACATAAATTTCCACGCCATGCCTAGCAATATCTTCTATTAAGTCCCCAACGCCTAGCATTAACTTTGTATTCACCACGCCATGAAGCATTTTTTTACTTTATTCACCTTCTTTCACTCCATTCACTTACCTTTTACCACATAAACTTGGGTGCATTTGGAGGGGTGAGGAGGATGGGCGCATTTTGCATATACTGAGGGATGAAACATTTTCCAACGCCCTTGGTATTTTGTCTTCACATGGCAGCTTTTGGGCGCATTTTGCCCATGTAGGAGGACGAAACTTGTTGACCCTTTGACCTTTCTGCTTGCTGGGCGCATTTTACATGTCTAGGAGGATGAAAGTTTTCACGCCACCTTTTGGAATATTCCTTCCTTATTTTGTCTTGACATGCCCTTACTTGGGCGCATTTCATGCATGAAGGAGGATGAACATTTCAACGCCAAGCTTTGACTTCTGTCCTTATTTTCTTTTGTCTTTACATGCCTTCTTTGGGCGCATTCAAAGGAGAGAGGAGAATGAAGTTTGTTGACCAGCTTGACCTCGCCCTATTTTGTCTTTACTTGCCCTTACTTGGCGCATTTCCTATGTAGTGAAGGATGAACTTGCAACGCCTAGCTGGTCTTCTTCCATCTTGAGCGCATTTTTGATGTGGAGGAGGACAAAACATGTTGACTTGTTGACTTATTCCTTCTTTGGGCGCATTTAGACATGGCTAGTGGATAAACTCCTTACAACGCCCCCTGGGTGACTCTTCACCTTCCGTTCTTTTGTCCTCACATGCATACATTTGGGCGCATTTTGCCCCTGGAGAAGGATAATAAACTTTGACTTCGCTTTGACCCTTTTGCAAACTGGGCGCATTTCACAGGGGGTGGAGGATAAGATCAAACACTTAGAATTTTTTCAAATACCTTGCACCAACTCTTCCTTGGGCGCATTTCACAGGGGGTGAAGGACGAGTTTTCATGCCTTAGTTAATTTTTTTATTTTTTTTTGAATGCTTGGCATCTTGAGTTGGGCGCATTTTACTATGCCTTCAGGATAGAAATCATTGACTTCTCTTTGACTTTTTCATCTTGGGCGCATTTTGGCTCTGAGCAGGACGAACTCACATTTTCAAAAATTTTCTACGCCTCTAGCTGAGATGGGCGGACTTCTCCATGCCTGCCGGATGAAGCTCTAGACTTAGACAAATTTTCGCGTTCCTCGCCAGCCTACGTGCCCTGCTATTTATAGTAAGCCTCTTGATTTTCTTACTTCGGAAGCTCAGATTGCCATGAAATTTTAAACACCGGATCCTCGCGACAGCACATCAGCAATGCGACTACGCCGCTTTTGAATTAAGCCTTATTTTTGCTTTGTTTCTAAAGGGTGGCTTACTATAAATAATGGTAAGCTCTTGTTTCGATAGCTCCCAGCTCCGATCGTGATGAGAAATTTGAATAGAGGCCGATCCTCACCGTGACCTTACTACGAACCGGCGCGCGTACACCTGATTTATTTTTAAGCACGTTTCCAATTTGACTTACCAAATGGTAAGTTAACAGTTTGACTTGAAATTTCATAGCGGTCGCCACGAGGTGTGATGTGATTGGTTTACGATTTTGAATATTTTGACTTTTGATGCTATTTTAGGCTCGAGCTGGAAACCTAATTTGCTTTGCATGCGTCCCAAATGAACTGTTTTACTCTGGTTTAGCGACCGCTGCGATCGGCTTCGTGAATCTGAGCTAACTGGGAAGACACCCGAGGTTTCACCGCAAAATAGCAAGGTTCCTTGCGGTGAGAATCCTTGTTTGCATGTCACACCATGTGAGAAGCTCGAAAAACCATCGGGGAATCACCAGACATGCAAGAAAGGCTCGACATGCAAACCAAAGCAACCTCGGGCGAGATCCGAAAGTGGTCACCCTCGACTTGCATGTTCGATCATCATGAAGGTCTTGAAAACCGAGCGTGAGAATATCGGTTTTCCAGCCACAAAGAAAAAACTACGCATCCCCGAACCACGAAATTAAAATGGGAAGCTGGGACTATAAAAATAGTAAGTTATCCGTTTTTGCTCAAATTTGCCTTGGCAGTCTGATATACTGAATGCAGTGTGATGATCGGAATCTCAAAATAGCTGGCAAATTGCCTGAATTTCACCTTACTAAAAATAGTAAGTACCACCGAATCGATAAATTTTTTTCTTTGAGAGCCTGTTGGAAGCATCTTGCGACAAGAACGTTAAGCTCAAGTTTCAAGTTATTCACTTTATTCGACCCCTGTACTGACCAGGAAGACAAAACCCTAATTTTCAGACTTGGCCAGAATTTTTGCATTTTAAGCTCAACGGCAGAGGAATCCCGGGAAGTAGACCATAGAACAGAGACAGACGGAGAGAGAGACCAAAAACCAAAGCCAAAAAGACCAGAATGGAGCAAAAATTAGGGGTCCCCATCTTGAATGGGGCGATGTGTGAAAAAGGTCACAACAGGCCCCCTCTCTGATGATGGCGACCCCCTCAAGCAGAATCACTTAAGTTATAATTTAATATTATAACTTTATATTATAATCCTCAATTAATTAATGCAATTAAATATTAATATTTCCCTCGTTACTCATCCGATGACTGATCCGTCTGAAGCTGACGAACTCTGAAGTGATTCTAAACGCTGCCAAAGCCATACTGCTAAAAATAGCAGGGGTCCCACGCTGCCTGCCAGGAACTGCTAAAAATAGCAACTTCTGCAAGAAGTCTCCGATCGAGCCCAAACGAAAGCCTATTGATCAAACTTCATCAACTGAAGCTGAGCCAAGCTCCAAAATGACCCTCTATCCAGTCCATTAGCCTATGAGGGTCATATGATAGGCCAATCCTGTGCTCCGAGAGATGTCACTGAGAAGGGGACATGACAATACATTCCCACAGCTGGAAAAGAAAGGAACAATCACCGACCGAGTTTATTCTTCAACTTTCATTATCACTTTATGTCGAGATTGTTTGATCTACATCCTTTTTAGAAAAGGTGGTCAACAATTCCAGAAGAATTATAAAAGGTTGAGAAACTTTTGCTTGAAGGCAAACGTATCTGTAAAGAATTTAGTTTAAAAAAAGTTGAAAGCTTTGTCGTGAAGTTAAGCATCTCTTTATCTGCATTTTCAAAGAAAAAGCCTACTCCAAATTTGAACACGAAAGAAATCTACCATCGCATTTTAACTACAACTTCATAAATGATGCCCTTCTTTCACGTTCATCAACATATCAACAAAATAACTGATGTAAATAAACACTTGAATATCCTGAATTGGGTCCTTTAAAATCTTACAATGAAGTGGTATTTAAATCTTCAGAAACATAATTTAAAATCAGATTGTTGATTGATTCCTAGTATTTTGACATTCCTCTATCATTATAGTTGCCATTTCTTAGTTATATTAACTCATTAAAATTTTGTGTATTTGGTGAGAACTGATTAAGAATCATCCTAGATAATAGGATTTAAAATTGATGTATGAGAATTTTAAGGTGTGAGAGTAATTTTGAATCATTCAAGAATATTTTTTAATTTGTCTAGTTATACTTTTATATTATGTTTTGTTGTTGGAATACATATTTTATAAAGTGTTGTTAATATCATATCTAAATTTTAAGATATTTTCATCACTGCAAAGTTATAATTTGGTTCTAAACTTATTACTAGACATAATTCGAAGAATAACTAGTTTCATTGTTCAAATTTTTAGATACCTTTCTGAACCATATGCTAAGAAAATGACACATTTCTAATGTTATTGAACCTATGATAGCTTATGGCATAGCATTGTAAATGTAGTGAAGTTATGGCAGTCATGGACGGTATTTATTTTTGATAAAAAAAACCATGTGCTGACCATAGTCAAGGCATCTATTTAAATTATTAGAGTATTTTAATAAATTATATTTTTCAATAAAAATAACTTTATTTTAAAAAATTATTTTATTGCTTTGATAATTTATTTATTTTAATTAAAAATATAAATTGTAATGTAATCAAATGATAAAACCATTCATAACCTTTTATATGATAGAAAATGGTCATCATGAAATTCAAGGAATGATTTATCCTATTACATCCAAACCATGAATAATGTTTGTGACTAAGAAAGGTTTTGTTTGAGTTTTATTATCTTAGATCAAATAAAGCTACTAACAATATTATAAATTGATTCTTACAAAAAAATATTGTTCTGTTTATTAAAATAAATTTTTAATAGAAATTGTATATAAATAATCACACAAACAAATCCAATAGAATTAGATTTGGGTGGGATTCACCACAAAAAAAATTCATGGCATAAAAATGCATCATTGAATGAGGCCAACATGGCATGATCATGGGATGTGTGTGCATTGAGACTTGAGAGCTTTTGTAAAACTTGTTTGCATGCCACAAACCATAATTGGAAAAGGTAAAATTGATCCAACTTGAACCAAGAATTGGATAAGGAAAATAAAAATTTCTTGGATATAGTAAAATATTCACTACAAGAATATGCAACATAAGACAATTGCATACACCCCTTGGAAAAATGGATTTGTAGAAAGAATGAACAAGGAATTAATGAGAAATTTGATGAGAAAAAATTATTCAATTTAGCATATCTATAATGTGTTTAGTTGTGAGGCATATGTTCATGTGCACAAGAAAAAAATTAAAATACATATTACAAATTTGTTGAGTGTATCTTTATTGGCTATAATTAGTGTTTGAAAGAATATGTGCTTTGCAATCTTGTAACTAGAAAGGAGCTATGAATAGACAAATGATGGCCTTCAAAGAGATCATATCTAGTTCCACTATTTAGCAAACAAAGGACAATGTGAAGTTATTTGTTTAACTACAGCTAGAGAGATTATGGTAAATAGATCTCCTATATCAATTATTTTTGATGAAACTCCACAAGAAGATTGATGAGAAAAAATTTCCCACTTTAGCATATCTATAATGTGTTTAGTTGTGAGGCATTTTTTCATGCGCACAAGGGAAAAAATAAAATGTATATTACTAAGTTGTTAAGTGTATATTCATTGGTTATAGCTAGTGTATGACCATAATTTAGGAAAATAGGTGAGTATCATTAAAAACAACCAAAAAAACCATAAGATTCAAGAAAACCAATTCTAATCTATCAATGTAAAATGAATAAAAGCAAGAAACATGAAAGATCAATCAAATGATATACCTTTCTCACATCAAGCATTGAATCACCTCCATTGTCCTTCTCAATTTCACTTTGTAAGCTATTGTTGCTCTCAATTTGTATGTGTACACAATTGCAATAAGCTTGAGTGGATATGATTTGGGGAGAATAAAATAACAAAATGTTATTCATGGAAGTTTTTGAAAAAGATTCATTCTTAAGAAATTTGTAATAATTTGTTGAGTTAGATTTTAGTGCCTCATATTGGAGAGGTTGGTGCTCAGTGATGGGGATTAGTGTGTCTAGTGGGTTGTTTCCTACAAATATTTGTAACAATTATTTTATTTTGGTGACTAGATTTGGGCAGTAGATCTAAGTAGTTCTATTCGACCATGGTTTTCTTTCAAAATGGTTTCGATGTAAATCTTGTTCTCTTAATTGTTGATGTGGTGTGATTGATATTATTGCGATTATCAATTTGAAAAGGTAAAAGATTACCTTATATTGATGGATCCCCCCTCTTAGTATAAGTGTGTGCTCATCACCTTTTAAATGTGGCATGGACTTGGTACCATGTCACATGGGTCAAAAAGGACTCTCTCATCTCTCAAGGGTACTTCTAAGTCCTCCTTTTCCATCTTGTCTCTCCAATTACTACAAGGGGTATCTTCACAATTGATTTCTCCTCAATCCATCTATCCTTCATCTCCACGATTCATTTGGGGGCGTTTTCCTCCTCTCATCTTGTCAAGGATCTCACCAATACAAGCCCTTGATCATTTGTCTCAATTTTAGCCATTTAATCCTTGAGCCAAAAAACTATAAATTAACCTAATCATAAGCCATTGGAACATCTTCATATACAACTTTATGCTTCTAGTGAATGCACTCATTTACCTCATCATCCGCAATCTTAAGGACAACCAACATATCTTGGTGCAACAAGGGTTGGTATTGGAAAGCATATTGTATGTTTTTATTAAATTTTACTAATCATTATGCTTTATCAGTTCATGTTGGTGGATTTGTCATCTTTGCTCACTAGACCTTGTGGATCTTGGCTTACATCATGGACATGTTCATTTTCCTTATTCCAAGATTTGAGTGTGATTGGATCTTTTTCTGGCACGTTATCAATTTCAGATTTCATGGCAGTTCTTCAATCGACACCATAATAATTTTCAAAGTTAGTGGCTAATTTGATCATTCATGGATCATCCTCATAACTTGCAAATCTTAACAGTGTGATTTTAAATGTTTCATTGAGTTTCCCCAACCTTAATTATAGGTCCACACTTCATCCTTTGTATTCAACAAGGAGTAATTCAAATTGGAGGCCGACCTGTTCATGCACATGTTACATTTTTTTTCATTGGAGATTGTAATGATCTTTGGTTGGCGCAGATGTTTCTTGACCCACGGATGTGATATAAAGTATATAATAGATCATTAGGAAATTAGTGAAGAATAGTTAGATGAATATCAGATGGACATGTAAGATTTTCACTCGCATATAGGAGCATATTGGAATGTTGTATTTTTTAATATGTTATATTAGGCCTGTGAGCCGAATCTACAAGCCTGGATGTTGTTGGCCGATTCTAACAAATATTTATATTAATGAGAATATTTGCATCTTCATTTTCCTCCATCCTTTGTGTTCCTTCTGTTGGGCTACTCTTGTTGCACACTCTAGATTGTTCTCTTTGAGGACCCTCCTACCGTGGTTGCACCAGATTGGTATCAAAGTGAGATTTGATCCATGTGAGGTCATCAGAATTCACGAGGTCCTAATGGAGATTTGTTGTGTGGTGGCAGATTGGGGATCTGACCTGCTGCTGTAGAGGACTTGTGTAAAGATGGTAGGAAGAAGAAATGTTAGAGGAAATGGAGAGCATGAAAATGTAGACCAAGCTTTAATCGAGATGGTGAGAGGAATTTTTTCCAAATTAGATGTAGTCAAAATGGACCAAAGGAGAGGTCGACCAGTTGATGATGTGAGTGATGAAGAGGTAGAAGTATAGGAAGAAAGAGGAAGAGAAGAGAAACCTGGCCTAGATCAGGGAGAAGAGAGGTTCATAAGAGCCCTAACTAGAGCAAATACAAAACCCCATTTCAATCCACTGAATTATAATGGTAAGTTAGATTTAGAAAAATTGTTTGATTGGATGACAGAGATGCAAAAGTAGTTTGAATTTGAAGGCACCACTAAAGATAAGAAGGTGAATTTTTCCTGTACAATGTTGAAAGGACATGCATCCCTTTGGTGGGAAGATTTGCAGATAGATAGGCAAACAAGAGGAAAAGAAAAGATAAAGCCAAGGGATCAGATGGAGAATAAGTTGAAGAAAAATTTTATGGCTACAAATTATCAAATTAGCTTGTTCTGAAAGCTATAAAATTTGAAGCAAAAGGAATATAGTGTGATAGAGTATACTGAGGAGTTCTATAAGTTCAATATCAGATCTGGACATTCGGAGGAGGAGATTGAGCAAGTAGCCAAATATGTGAATGGCTTGAGGTCATCTATAAAGGATGAGATTAGTTTGATTACGTTGTAGAGTGTGGAAGAGGCATATCAATGTTCCCTAAAGGAAGAGGAGAAGCTGAATAAAAGACATGAGTAGAGGCAAAGAGGAAGAGGTAGAATATTTCAAAGAGGAAAAATTTTTACTGGAAGAGGAAGAGGATCTTTTCCAGATCAAAATAAGGATAAGGAGGCTAGTAAGAATGATAGTTTGTACCATAGAGGTGATGGAAACTCTTACAAAAGAGGACGATATGGTGGTTGCCAGAATAAAGGTTATAGAAAGGATGATAAGGAGAAAAGAGTATTCAGGGGAACTTGTTATAAGTGTGGTGGAGAAGGACATAGAGCATTTGAATGCAATCAGGGAGAGACAAGTAGAAAGATAGATAACAATAGAAGGACAACCTTTGTTGAGGAAGAACATGATAGATCACCTAATAAACTAGAAGATGGAGAAGTGTTGGTGAATAAGAGAGTATTATGTCAAAGTGAGATGGAGCAAGAGCCATTGCAGAGAAAGAATTTGTTTTGGACTAGATGCAAGGTAGTTGGTAAATGTTGAAAGAATTTGTTTTGGACTAGATGCAAGGTAGCTGGTAAATGTTGCAAAGTGGTTGTTGATAGTGGAAGCTCAAAGAACCTGGTTTCTAAAGAAATGGTGACCAAATTGGAGTTGGAAAGATTGAAACACCTGAAACCTTATCAGATAGTTTGGATTCAAGATGAGCATAAGATATTGGTAAGTGAACAATGTTTGGTGAAATTGAAGATAGGAAATTACCATGATAAAGTTTTGTGTGATATCATGCATACGGATATATGCCATATTTTGTTTTGAAGGCCTTGGTAGTATGATAGACAGGCTATTCATGATGGAAAGAAGAATATATATATATATATATATATACCATTTTTGCAAATGGGATGAAGCAGAATTTGTTTCCCTTGGAAGATGTCCCTAAAGTTGAGGTTTGTATGAATGCTAGGGTTTGTCTAGTTGATGGAAGGAGATTCCTTGAAGGGTTTCAGTTGTGCCTACTCTCATCCCTTCAGTGTCTTCCAATGTGTCAATGTTTACTCCAGCAGTACCTACTACAAAAGGTACTCTTAAGATAAATATCCCTGAAGAAGATCCTTCTTAAGCAAGGAGCCCTAAGTGTGCTCCTTTTACCTCTTCCCAAAGGAATGCATATATTGGTGATGATCAGGGCTCTCTAAACTTTATAAATTCCTTCATTTAGGGATATAAAGTTGACCTGATCCACTTAGACCTTCGAACAACATCATTTGCACCTACTATCGAAGATGCTTACTCTTTTGTATCACAGGGTAGGGTGAATGTAAATTGTAAGGTTCTTGGTGTTGATCCTACTTCTGAGGAAGATGATCACACTTATGTTAAGGATGTTAATGTTGCTAGTCCTGCTAAAAAGGACGATGAAAATCCTATAGAAGAGTGTGATCCCCCTTGTTGGAACAATGCTCTATATGGAGATCCTCCTCCTTTGTCTTCTATCTTCATGACTTCTTCTTCTGAGCAGTCAAGTCTTTCCCCACAAGAGAAAGAGTTGCTTCCTTCTCCTCATCCTTTATCTAAGCAAGATCATTATTTTTCTTAGCTTCTAAAAGCTCGCTTAATCACTCTTCCTTCTCCTACATGCAATAAAATTCATAAACATGATGAAGCAAAACATTCTTTCTATGCATACCATTGAGTGCTTGGCCATTCCACTAGTGAATGTAAGGCCTTGAAGGATAAAATACAACTTCATGATTAAAGTGCCATCAAACTTCCATTTGATTGACGCACCTGCCTTTCTTCGCATAACAAGTGGTATTGAGCTTTACCTCTATCCTACATGCTAAGTGTAGTTCTCCTCCCCTGTATGTTGGGGGCAGCGATAACTCATTCTAGAGATGTGTGTCCTTCTTAAGGACCCTCACTCTCTATATATCTTTCAATCGAAGCATCCCTTGATTGGACCCCTCTTCCTTCCGAAGGGTTTCCAAGGGACCCCCTTTGAAATATTTTATCTCAAATAAATTCTATTGGCGTCTAGCTTGGGGGCAGTCTGACTAGACCTCACTTCTCAAACAACGCATCCCTTGAGTGAATTCCTCTTCTTTTGAAGGGTTCTCGAGGGACCCCTTTGAAAGAATTTCAACTTATTGACGGTTTGCTTGATTGTTCACTTTCTTGCTTTGCAGAACCAAGAACCTGTAGAGCTCCTTTACATACTTATTCGATGATACAGGTTCTCCTCCTCGAGTGGGGTTTGCTTTTAAATCACCTCTTTTTTGGTGCAAGTTCTACTCCTGAGCGGGTTTTTCTTTCACCGCGTGTTTTTTGGTGATACGGGTTCTTCTCCTCAAGCATTTTTTGCTTTTATCACCTCTCTTCATGATATGGGTTTTCCTCCTTGAGCGGGGTTTTCTTTTATCACCTCTTTTGTGGTGCGGGTTCTACTCCTGAGTGGGTTTTTCTTTCATCACATGCTTTGTTCATTTATATCTTTGTCTTCTCTTGTGTATATACCAGATCAAGAATCTGCATCTTCATCTTGATTATATGCTCTTTCTTCAGCTTCATAGTTATGTGGAACTATGAATTCCTCTTTTGACCTTGCACACTCTCGAGTTCACTAGATCGCGAACTGCTTCCTTGATGGTTCAAGTATATGTTTCTAACCCTACTCTTTCTTAATCTCAGTTCTATCACTTTCTATTATTTCCCTATATTCTGTAAGTTCTTAGCAATCGGATAGAAGCATTCACTTTGCTATTTTCTGAGACATTCTCATTCTCTGGTCCGTATGAGATGCTAGTGCACCATGATGTCATCCATTTTATGTGGTGTCATCCTTTGGCCGAGAGCTTGTCAGTTTTTTCAGAAAATATCTATGACCCGCTCTTTCAAAATTTGAAACTTCCATTGCCATTCCATTGAGGTAGTATAGGGTACCTAGCCTTGTGAGGCTCTTTGAATGAAGAGAACTTGCGAGTAGTGAATCCCCCTATATTACAAAGTTTTCCTTTCAAAAAAATGGAATAATAAGGCTTAAGAATGCATAATCTAGGCAATTAGAAGCTTAATTAATTACAATTAATTAGGGGGATGCAAACATAGTGTGAAAATGCAAAGGAGTACATTTTTCAACACTACAAGAAGTTATAGTGAAGTAAATGTTACTCACAACAAGTGGATGTTTTCACAAAGAAAAATGAGCATTTGCAGTAAAGGAAGTGAAAACTTGGGTGTAGGTGTACTTGTAGCAGTAGAGAGGTTCCAAGGATATAATGCAACATGAGGAAGATGTTGCAAGGTGGCCAAGTGTTCATGAAAAGGATCAAGGTGATTTTTTAGTTGCACATGTAGCAAGGGAAATTGATGAGAGTGATTTTATAGTGAGTGAGAAGAGAATGTCACCATTAAAGATGGAATTTGTGTCAAATTTTATAGTTACAACCACCCTAATAAACATGCATGTGAAATATAGAAGCACAAGCGTGTACTATTTGACAAAATACCTCAAGTGGGATGTCATTTCAGCTCATGATAATTGATGTATATGTGGGAGTAAATGGTGACTCCCCAACACCCCTAGGAATAGTTGCTAGACCAAAACCACTTCCACAAGAGAGAGAATGACAAGAATTCTTTCTTCACAATGCAATATTGATTAATGGTTGAATATATTGAATTGTACATAAGATGCTTTGCTTATAAAGGAAAGGATGAGAGATAGGATTAGACAAGATCATGATAAGTGTCTTAATCCTATGACATGAGACAACTGACTACCTAGAAATCATGCAATCCGAGCTAGATAAGATAAGTTCTAGAAAATTCAACTAAGATTTCTAGAAATAATCTTATATCCTAACACTACTACATCAAGGGGGTATTTAAGACAGTTTTTAAGACAATATTTGAGTATATTGTCTTAAATTGAGACAGAAAAAAAGTTGTTTATTGTCTCAAGTATTGTCTTTAAGGGGGTGTCTCTATAAAGACAATATAAAATTGTCTCTATAAAGACAATATGACATAGAAGTATTTTTTTCTCTTTAAAGACAATATGAAATTGTCTCTATAAAGATAATATGACCTAGAAGTATTTTTGTCTCTTTAGAGACAATTTCACGTTTGTCTCTTTAGAGACAATTTCACTTTTGTCTCTTTAAAGACAATAGTTGGGATTAAAGACATTGTCTCTACAGAGACAATATGTAAAAATTGTTTCTTTAGATACAATATGTAAAAATGTATTAAAAAAATAAACAAATCAATGTTTTCAAATTCTCGTCGTCCTCCTATTTGTTGGAGTTTTTATTTTTTATTTTTCAAATGCGATGGAAAATTATAATAGAAATTATCAATGATTTTGAAGTTGGAACAATGAACAGTTGTCGAATACACAAAGCATAATGTTCATAAAAAACAAAGAAAATAATGCATCCTAATCCAAATTCATAAAGTAAATGCCAATAAGTATTTTTTTATTTATAGTTTATAAACTTGTTCATACAATCATGAGCAACACGTACGTCATAACATGACATACACAAACGATTCATTTCTAGGAAAGATAAAATGTTAATATTTTCCTAAAAGCCATTGGAATATACCCAACTACCAGCATAACTCTTTCGAGCATGGCAAGGTAGCTTGACAAAGAGTTGACTCAATTGTCTGGACTGGACAATTTTGCTTCAGAACGGGAACTTTCTTCTTGCATGCTTATGTATGGTCCTCTCAAAGGCTGATAACTTTTCATTGTAACAATCCACTAAATCATGTACTTTGTTATTGATGAACGACAAGATTTCCAAATCGTCTTTGAGCATAACACAGCCTTTCAAGATTTTGATATGATTTTGGAGAGAGTTGAATTCTTCCTTTAAGATAATCAATACGGTGAAAGAAAAAATTTCCTGCAAGCAAACAATATTAGATTTAACAAGTAAATCCATTTGCATTATTCATTTAAAGAACCACAAATCCACAAGTCTCTACACATTAACTGAAAATAATAAATCTGCAAATCAAACCCCAAAAAAATATCCAATTATAAGCAACCACTACACTAGTCATTTGATAGCCCAAAAGTGAAAATATGTGATCCCAAAAAACTTTCACAAATATTTTCTTTCATATAACTTACTGCTCAAGCTAGGTTGCAAACTGTGCAATTTTAAGTTGGCACTGGTTAGCCGTACTAGTAACTTCTTCACCTTGATAGAGCCCTGCAACTCGCTCAAACTATTCCAAAGCTAGTTCCAAAGTTTCTTCAGCTTCATATATTTCACCGAATTCCTTGTAGAAAACAATATTTTGAAGTACATTGGAAATCTAAATTATGGAAATTGACTTCTAAATTTCCAAATCAAAATCTAGTTGATGACCTCCAATATCCCAATTGAAGTATAAAACTCTAGAAACCAATAGATCTGATAGATACATGAAATTCTAACTTTATAAATTATAAACAATAAAATTCTGCTTAGACACAACCAACACACAGAACAACCAAAACTCTCAGGTAAGCCAATTTCAATTATGATGCTAAGGTAAATCAATCACAGAAAAAAAACTAAACAGACAAGGAAAATCTCTATGAAATTTAGTGTAATGAAGAACAGTTTAGAAGCTGTGATAGTTTTAGCATAACAAGGAGTACAATACAAGAAATAGCTGTGAGAAGAAGTACCAAGAACTGGAAGTTACAACCATCTCCCACTTTAAGAAAAAGACACAAAATAATGGACTGGAAAGAGAGGACAACCATAGTAGTGCCAAAACTAGTGTTGACCTTAGAAACTACTATCTTTGGGTCACCATTCAAATTCAAGGAGGACTGTTTGGTCTTTGCTCTATCTATGACCCCAATCACCATACATGTCCATCCAACCCCATGATATAGCAAATAGTGAGTGAATGTTGGGTGGATTCTCTATTGATCTCCATGTCTAAAAATGAATTAGGTATGTGCTTAAATATAACACCCAAAAATACAATTTGAAATATTTATACTTCAAGTTGATATCATAATGACTAGTTGGAAGGGGACTATGTGGGTTCAATTTAAAATTTTGATTTTATAAAGACAAGGATTGTGACAAACATTGATCTAAATAGACAAATTAAAAAATCAAATTAAAAGTATCATAATGATGTGCCAAAAAAAATTTGAAACAAATTCAAAGAGTATACCAACTCTAAGTAAAAATATACCACTTACATATTAATCACTACATAAAATATTTAACGAACTCAAATTAAATCCATAACTAATCAAAAAAATTACGAAATATAAAATTTTCACCCTTGTAAACCTTAACCCAACCTTGTAAACCTTTACCCAATCTTAAAAGAAGATTCATTTGTAGGCCATCAATTTAAATGACCCACCACCGGCCCCCCAATTGACCCAATTCACTCTCAATGATTGACCCAGGGAGCCCCTCTTCCCTAGTCCTCCTCGGTTAGTGGATTCTTGTCCTATTCGACACAGTTCGAAGGTATTTTAAACTATGTTGTGTCTTTTCTTGTTTTACCTATGGAGGTATAAACTTCTTTAATTCTAAATAATAATCTCAAGTTATCGTGGTAATCTGAACACAAACTATACTTTTTAAAGCAAGACTTTTTATTCCTCATAAATACTACATGAGATTTTAATTACTATCTCATGCCTTAAATCTGAATACATTACGTGGACCAAGGATAATTCTGCTAATCTGTTTTCCACATTTCTGCAAGTGGGTAACCATTTTCAAACACATTACATATCTCTGGAATCTGATTGACATATTTTGATTATCAGATGGGAACACTGCCATAGTTTTTCCTTCCAACTTTTACAAAAAAAGCTCTTGACAAAATGTTTCACAGTTTTTTTAGAACAAAAACCAAATCGATCCAAAAGATTTTGAAGACAAAACACATAAATCAGTTTTAAAACTTCAGAAAATATCTAAAATAACAAATAAGTTGATCGAACATTGAAGCATTAGATCCTAACAATAAAATAACATAGTTTACAAGTCTGTCAATAAATGGGTATCCATTGCAAATTTAAGACTGCTTATAATTGATGATGTTCTTTTAATAATATTTAGAACAACTTCCTACCTCTACTGGCTTGTACAAGCTTATTATCCAGATTTTGTAGTCTCTCCTGTTTGCTCTTCCAAGAACTCTCTAATATGCTTACAAAATTAAAAGAAATGTCAAATGAAAACAGAAGTTGTTTTTTCAATATTTATAACAACATTATTTCCTTCTACTGTCTAACCCTTACCTTAGCCCGATATCCATCTAGTTTGCTATGCCTGTATGTACAAAGAGTAAGGTATTACTGTTGAAGAAAACTTAGGGGGAATCATAGAAATAAAATCATTAACAATATGCTACTATAATAAACAACTTATAAATTACCATTTGTACACATATGGATTGTAATAAAGAGAACTCAAAAAACATGACACCAAACCTGGGAGAGCTTTCTTAACGATCAGTGGTTCAATCTTCAAAATTGGCATTCATATTGTCGCTCAGGGGTTTCACTCCTTTCTTCTGGCTAGAAGGATATCTACTCTATAATCTTTAGGAAAGTTTGCTGAACTTATCTATATCAAGAGTCAAAGTCCATTGTCATTGTTTCAAATTCATATAATCATTTGAATTTAACACCACCCAATTACTCAATTTTTAATTCCAATACATATAATTGACAAACTTTATTACCATTCTTTACAATTATAAATTTTGTCCCACCTCTACCTCTATATTATGTAGGTTCACCTTGCTTTTGCTCCTGTTAAAGTTGTAGGATTGTATTTCTTACAATGTGTTGTTAGATTACTGTCACATTTATGAGAATTGATTTTGGGGTCTAGATGAAGATGCTGATGCCGATTAGGAATATATATGATTCAAAAAGCATCAAACTTTAATGATGCTGATTAGGAATATATATGATTCAGAAAGCATCAATTTTTTTTGTAATGATATAATATATTTGTACTAATGACTCCTAATTTTGCTTACTTCAAAAAAACATCATATACAAGTTCAATCTATATTATTAAGCCAAATGCATATTATAGTCAGAAGATGTTTGATGTAAGACTTACAAACTGTCATTTATAAACATTACAATTTGGTGTAGCCATTCATGAGCCAGGAACTACTAGTGTAAGTACTTTGTTGCTGAGTTCAAATGTTATGTTTTTACCCCCCCAAGCAGTGTGTTACAGTGAGGATTTACACGTTGAACATTGGGTGGGTTTGTAAGTAATGTAATGGCTCTATGAAGGTATGATTTGGGTAGGCTATATTTCCCAGAAGAAAGTGTACGTTGAAAAACTATCACATTGACACTCAAGGTGACTGGTTGTACTAGTACCGTTATATGCATTGCCAACCTATGAAACGTATAAACTTTATTGAGCTGCAAGTCATGACATTACGTTAGCGTGTGAGTGTGGGCCAACACACAAGCAAAATACATTTTTGTCGAAGAAACCAAAGCAATCTGAGCCTGGTGAAATTCGAACATTCATTAAACAATCCACCTATTGCCCAATTAGCATATACATCGAAGAAGATTCATATGATAACCAAATTAATTGAATCAAAGCATGATCAGGTGTATGAATTTGATTCCACATTGAAAGTATGATCCTTGGAACATCTTATTGATACTTGACAAGGGTTTAAAAAAAGCAGCAGTCTCACATGTGGGCAAGGTTCAAGCTAAAACCCTGAACAACATTCGAGAGTCACAATCTAAAAGGTTTCAAGGAGCATTCCAAATGAAAGTTTGGATGCAAGGGTCACCAAGAGACAGTAGCCATTATTGAAATGCATATGTGTGAGACAGGGGTAGCATTCTTTGAGAGACACTGACTTGTTATCTAGTACACCTATGTAGTGGCAAGGATAGTA
The DNA here is from genome assembly GCA_007258455.2 of Sequoia sempervirens. NCBI lineage: Eukaryota > Viridiplantae > Streptophyta > Pinopsida > Cupressales > Cupressaceae > Sequoia > Sequoia sempervirens. The sequence goes on along the minus strand of VDFB02003753.1, from coordinate 178,797 downwards.
ATCTCATGAATGAATTTGATGCATAGTTACAAACCCTGTTTAAAGCCTTTGTAATGTGTGCAGCTTGTGCAGGGTTAAATGTGACTGAATATAGTGCATATGACTATGCAACATAGGGTTTTATGGTACATTGTTTAGTCAAATGCACGTGACAGTCACCTAAGGGGGTGATCTTAAAGTCCAAAAGAGCTCGATAATAGTGTTTTATATTATGTGACAGTGCACAATTTTCAGTCAAGCTATTTTTCTCTGCCCACATTAAAAAAGGGTAGGATTTCAAGTACAAGATATCAGTATATATATGTTGATTGTAGACCTATTCAAAATTCCTTGAAGGAGGTTTTGTGTGTAAATTTTTTGTCAAAATCCTTCAAGTATATTCAAGGGAATTTTGAATTTTCCCAAGCCAACTTGTTTATAGAATGGAATGATCTGCTGTCACGAGAATAGACAAATTAGACTACAATTTAGAATGAATCTCATGATCTGGAAGTGATGATTACAGTAACTCACCTTGATGATGCCTGGAGTGATAATGTTGGGACCCATAGAAGAAAATACAGCCATTTGTGGTGCTAGACTAATGTTCAAAATTGTTAAGGTTCTAATAATCTGTGTTGTGGGATTACTAATTATCCCAATCATAAGCTAGTTGGTGATAGAACAGACATGAAAACAAATGTGAAAATTTTGAAAGGTTCTTTAGATTCACCATTCTGATAACTGAATTACTTGTGTATTCACAGTCACACCACCAGATAATGAAATAATTAGGAAATATCAAACAAGAGCTGATTAATGTTACCTCTTCATTTCCATTCCTTCCTAGAAGCAATCTCATCCTACAAAATAGAACAAACATAAATCAGTTTGAGTAGAGTTTCTGGATTATCTAATTACGCATGCTAACTTGTAAAGTAGATAAAGAGACAATAAAGAGAACCACAAGGATGTAACAAATTTAGAGTTATAAACAATCTACTTACCACTTTCCCTTGATACCAGTATGTAGATGTCACTAGGTGCATTACTTTGAATAACAATGTCCTCTTTTGGAGGTGAGTAGTTTAAGGAAAATCCTTAAACTATAGAAAGTACTTTGAACTTTTCTCTTGTACCAGCGATTAGACTTCACAAAATGAATTGTACATGAAACACTATATACATTATATATATATAAAGTAGGCATTGAACAATGTATTGTATAAAACCAGGGAACTTTTTTCGTCTGAATGAAAACTAGGCAAGTTGCTTGCAATAATCGATGTAAGGAACATAAAAGATCTTGCAAAAAATCATTTTGTTAAGTTCTTCTTTTCTTCCAATAAGTCCTAAGAGCTAAAAAAAGAATTCTAATCTATATATTCTATTGTTTTCTTATCCACGATCAATCCCACATGATTAGACAACAATAGACTCAAACATAAGAAGCAAACATGTCTTTTGTTAATTTGTTTCTATCCATCCTCTTCCTTTATGTCCTCTTTCTACGAGGAACTATACTAATACGAGGCACTATTCTAATTGTGGGTGTCAATTGTTCATCACATTGGACACCCTCCTCATTATTCTCTTCTCCCACTTGCTCCTCATGTTCCTCTAGCTCCTCTTCATGCTCACTACCTGATGAGTTGGATTGTTGGGCTTCCTATACACAACAAAATTTAACTCATTAAAATAACATATCAAATCATAGTTTTAGCTTTGCTTGTTTCATTTCTCTATGCAAAAAAGAAACTATTATAATTCTAGGTGTATCTATCTATTTCAATATCTATATCATTTGTTTTGCAATGGAAATGAAAGCAAAATATGAAATTTTATTATATCCCATCATGCAAAGAACTTACCTCAGATTCATGACTAGTGACTAATTTCTCCCCTTGATCTAGCATATGTTGTCGAAGGCCTTTGGAACCATGTAATAAAGCATATTTTAGGAGGTCCTCTGAAGCTTCCTTTTGAAATTGGTGAACCTACATAAACAATTATAACCAAATTTATAAGGTATAATGACTCATAAGATACAATTAACTCACAAGTTAATCATGACTTTTTTATGAAATAAAGAATACAATAGATGAAAATATTGACTTACCAAGCCACCACAAATGCTATTGTACCCACCAGATCCTAATTTATGAGATCCAATACTTGACACCCTAGCTTGGGTTGCTTTTGTTGTATCTCGAAGGCGTCTTTTAGATCCTGGTCATGCAGATGGCCTATAGTTTGGATTATTGTGGGCCTTCCTCTTAAATTTGGTATCTTTCATAAGCTCATCCCATGTCACTTGGTCTGTGATCCAAGCTGGACGTGGATATCTTAAGTCTTTTGTTAGCTTTGACCTTAGATTGTCTCGTTTAGAGTGAATGTATTTCTGAGCAATATCTAAAATAAATTCCTTATTAAAACCAGGATTTCCAAATGCTACTATGACATCCTTAAATAGTTCATTTTTCTTAGCATTGGCTTGCTTCCTCCAATCCATTTGAATGGTATTGCCAAATAATTGTTCTGCACAACGAAAAATGAAGTGAAAGAATTTCAACCCCATTTCATCCTTCAAGACATTTCCTTCTAAGGTGAGCAAGATTGTAACTTCTTGCATTCCTTTTGTGGTCACCGAGGATATTGTTGTAGTTATAGGGGTTGAGGTAGATGCCCCTATAGGTACATCAGTCACATTGTCATTTGTTTCCTGTATTTACAATGAGATCATCAAACAACCATTTAATCACAAATTAGAATCACAAAGCAACCATGTAATCATCAATACTACTTTTACTAGTCAACATGTTATGACATTGATAAAAGTAAAATATGAACTAGAAAAGAATAATAAGATAATATTTCCATATAATTATACCTGTTCATCTGAAGTAAGCCCTGCACTCCCCAACAATGTCCTCTCCCATAACTCAATTTTCTTAGATATTTCTCTCCTAATTTCAACATTTTTAGGAGTATCTAGTAGGATCCTTAGTATTCTTGATTGTGACTCTATAAGACTCCTGAAGGAAACTTGTTTGGGTGTTGGTGGAAGAACTCTAACTGAACCTAGACTTGATGTAGAGGGCATGCTATGAGGTATTGTGCTTGATGCCACACTTGTGATAGGTGTTTCCAGTCTAGATGTAGAGGGCATGACACATCTTTTTGAAACATCCTACAAGGCACAAATATAAATATTAAAGTGGTATTATGGCAGAAATAACATAATCAAACCCACACAAATATATGATTGAATCTTACTTTTTGCACAACATTGGGTGTATCGGATGGCATAATTGGATCTTGCATGCCAACAAGATGCATTCTTGGGGGAATTAATCTAGAAATGTCCTATAGCAAAAACAAAAATATTAAAAAAATATAAAAGGTGAAATAAGTTAATTAAATGCACAAGAATCTAGATCAAATCTTACCCTTGGCATAATACTAGATGTATTAAAGGGCGTGATAGGTGTCGACACGACTTTAGAGATGGCTTGCATTCCACAAACATAAATTAACATAATATAATACGAAACATAAGATAATTGAACCTATAAAAGATAATTTTCAAACTTACCTCATTCACCATCATAGCAATGCTTTGCCCTTGCCTGTTCCTTAGCATTTCAATTAGCCCATTTAAGATCAATGGATCCCCCATAGTAGAATCGGGAGTACCCATTGGCACATTCTTAAAGAAACACATAATGACATAAAATGACAAAATATTAATTAAAGAACATATGCAATTGATATTAGTAATATAAGTCAAATTCACTAGCACATGAACAATAACATACATAATTTTCATTATGTTTCCATACATAAGAAAAACATAAACAATCCTTAACTTCCAAAGTTTTTTCAGCTTTAAGGTATTGTGTTTCTCTTGCTTAGGTGTCAATTGCATAAAGTTCATAGGTGTTGATTGTGTAAAGCTTCCAAAAAAAAAATGTCTTTCAGGTTAACTGTTAAAAGTAAAAAAATAAAATGAAACAACTTTTCCAATTGAAAAAAAATTGCAAGCTATATTCATTGACGTTACAAACATCCAGTAATAGAACACTCAAAATATTCAAATTACTTAATTTTCATTACATTTTGTGTACAATTAAAAACACAGCTACTTCTGAAGTTAGTTCGCTGCCCATGGACTAAGCACCATAATCATTTAATCCTGCAGGGGCTAGCCATGACACCTTACTCAAGGTTTCTCCATACTGATTTTGCTGACATAGACATACAACCTCATCTTTTCAGACTGGGCGCTTCAATCTCTGAGATCATGGCATATACCAAACCAGGAGGCTTTTAACGGGTATCTTATTTAAATTTTTGTATGTAGTTGTGTTATAACTATTGTAGCATTGGCTCTGAAACTGCTGCTAGTTCATGCATCAGATGTATGCAAAGTGGGTAGCAAATATGTTGTTATGAAATTCACTAATCAGGACTGAAGTTCCATTTTCTTAATTTGAGTATTTCCTTGAAAAAGAATCCACATGACAGTTTTCCAGTGGAGTCAGGAAGGTTATTTAAACCTACACACCCTTCTATGTTCAATGTTACAGCTGTGATAGGTTGCCAATGGAATCAAGGAGGTTATTTAAACCATTACAATATTTTATTTTCAAGTGTTGCAGTTGCACTAGATTGTCAATAGAATCAAGGAGGTTATTTAAACCTTTGAAACTTCCTATTATGTTCAAGTGCTACAGCTGTGACAGGTTGACAATGGAATCAGGGAGGTTATTTAAACCTCTACAACTTTCTATTTTCAAGTACTACAGATGTGATAGGTTGCCAATGGAAACAGGAAGGTTTTTTGAAACCTCTATAGTCTTCTATGTTCAAGTGTTGCAACTATGATAGGTTGCCAATAGAATCAGGGAGGTTATTTGAACTTTTACACCCTTCTATGTTCAAGTGTTGCAGCTGTGACAGGTTACCAATGGAATCAGGGACGTTATTTAAACCTACACACTCCATTATATTCAAGTGTTGTAGCTATGATAGGTTGTCAATGGAATCAATTTCAGAAGATTTATCCAAAGAGGAAATTGATTTCCCAGCTGAAGACTGATGATTTTCAATAATTTTATGGATCACAGTTGGTTACAAATTACAGGCACCTAGTCTATTTTTATCATGTTAATAGCATGTTAATTATCATGTTAATAGCATGTTATTACCTGAAAATGAAGGCCTTGGGATTTTCTCAGAAAGGAAACATCAGATCCTAGGCTCTCTGCAGAACACCACATTGAACAAAAGTCTCTAAAGGTAATAGTGGAAAGATATTATGGAAGGAAACCTCACAGCCCTAAACTTACTTCATCTAGCAAAGCCCATTGCAAGCCAGAAGACCAAAATTCAAACACTAATCCAAGAGGTACTGGTTCACATTACATATTTATTTTCAATGGTATTTAACAGGGCATATAATTTTTTATTTTTCAGCAGGGCTTTAACATTAGGCAGGTTTGCAGTTAAAAGGTAACTATATAGAAGGTTGTTGGTAAGTACGAGTGTAGGGTTAGATGTGTAGGGTTATTGATTACAAAAATACCATCATATAAAATTGATATGCAGTTAATATAGTTTTTAACTATAGAGACATGTGACATTTAAACTCAACATATTTTCTATGGCTATTCATTTTTGCTAAAATGAAATCTTTATCAGGTGTGGAGGGTGACAATTATAAGAAGTCAACTATGAGCAGATGTAATGCTGAATCCATGATGCAATTCATAGAGTTTTTTTCCACACAGTCAACCATTGCAGCATCTTCCTCTTTATCAGCATTACCCTGGCCTACAATCATTCCTGGTTTTGAAATTCCCAAGCCACCTGATTTAACATAGGTTAACAAAAACTCAATATACCTGATTGACCTGAGCATAAGTCTGTTACTAATAGACAAGTTAATGACTCAAAATTCCTAATCATCTACACTGTAAACTCCCAGAACTAATACTGAACCTGTAAAGAGTTAATTATATCAAGTATTAAATCCTCACAACCATCTTAAAGTGAACATGATGATCAAACAATGTCATTCTCACATGAAATATCCTCATCTGATGGTATAAATGCACCATCATTAATGGGCCCTAAATCCACAAATAAATTAATACCATAGTTTTCATGGTCTTCTTCACCTTCAACTACAGGTAAATGAAAATCAATAAATTCATCATCTTCATGGACTTGATGCTCATGTGGTTGCTCATATCCTTCAGAAACTTCAGTAAATTCATCATGATCTTCATCTTGGTCATATGCATCATTACCAATAAATTTTTCATCATCTCCATCTTGGCCATCTGTGTCTTCAAGGGGGACTTCTGCATCTTCAAGACAATCATGGTCCTCTACATCTTGAACAAATGTTACTCTTCCTCCTCTTGGATCATAATCAATCATGAATGACCAACCAGGTTGTTCTAAATTGGGAATGAGAAATATCTTCTCACATTGATTTGGAAACACATAAGGTTCGGAAGTGGCTTCAAACCTAGATGTATTGATCATATGGAATCCATTCTTGTGTAGAAATATAGTTTTGTCTTCACCCACTATGATAAGCTTGTACCATTGAACAAAAAAAATTACTTTTTTGAAAGATATAAAATCAAGCTCTATAATATCCTCCAACACTCCATAATAGCGAAGTGTGTTTTTGATTGGTTGTCTATCATTTGCATGTGAACGACATTCCACCTCAAATGATGCTGAAATTCCACAATCATAAGTTTGTCTCTTGTCATCAACCTTTTTGATGCGAAAATGATGACCAAAATTCCACATTCCTTTGTAATATGTTACCTGTATTCATATAAATATTAACTAATTATATTCAAGGATGAAAAAGTTAAAAGGAAAATCACTAAATACCTCAAATATGTTAGTATATATGCATCACCTCCCCATTTCTAGATCCTTTAACAAAATTTAGTTGTTGTTGTGTCACTCTATTCTTCCCCTTTGTTGCCTCATGTTCAATATTGGTCTTTAGCCAATTCCATGAGCATCTATCTGGCCATTTTCTTTTATGGGCTGCAGGAAGTCCTCAAGCAGTGTTTTGACCATGTCTATTATATACATTGGTCCATGCCTTTTCATCCTCTAAGTTCTTTTGTTCAGTGTACTTCTCCATCCATTCCAACATAAAGTTAGAATTGTATGCAACATACAAATGTAATGACTCCCACTCCTTAGCATCTACAATGAAAAATAGAATTTTTCAAAAAATTAATAATGATTTAAAGCTATGTCCTATAAAATTTAAGATAAAAACAATTACTTCAAACATTTTTGTATACCTTTTATCCTCTTTGAAGTCCCTTGACCCTCTAATTTTTCTCCTTCAAATGATTGAGGTTGGTTACCATCCCATAATCGAGGAGCTTCAAGATGTAATTTAGGTAAGTAATCACTCAAATAAACCATTGTCTGGAAAACCATGTACCCCTCAACCATGGACCCTTCCGATCGAGCCTTTTGCCTCACAAATTGTTTTAGAACCTTCATATATCTCTCCACGAGCCACATTGTCCGAATATGGATAGGACCACACTGTTCAATCTCTTCTACTAGGTGTACAAGGTAGTGCTCTTGAGAATTGAAGAAGCTCGGAGGGAAGTACATTTGAATATCACACATCAAAAGTGGAACATTCCTCTTCCAATAATTCAATTCATCCTGATGTATCTCTTTAGATGAAACCCACCTATAGATATTAATGTGTATTATAATAAAGACTTATTATTTGTTCAAAACTAAAGGAATAAACGTATATAAAGGTATTACCAATAATGCACTTCAAAGGATAAGAGTCATGGAAGAGTATGCATGATGGATTCAAAATACCTCAAATATTTGGATAATTTGTAAATAGTTAACGTGACATCACGATCAAAGGTGCTCGGTATTGCTGCGGGCAACACATACTACATGACCATTAACAAAAACAATGTTAAAATATGCATGAAATTATGTTATCACTAAGATATACAAATTTCTAATTATGTTGCCAACAAATGTGACATTCTAAAAAGTTACCTTAATCCAATTGTGCCAATCATGTGTTTTTAGCCCTAAGAACTCTGACCCATCTCTTGTGAATAAGTTTTTTAATGTCGCACCAAAACCAGAAGGAAATCTTATGCTTTTCATTGTATCAATGATGTTTTCTTTCTCCCTTGACGTAAAAATCCATGGAGCATGAAAAAATGTGTTGTTTTCATGCAACCACATGTTTGGCATGATATTGGCAACTTGGAGGTCCTTTCGTAACTTTATTTGTGCTTCAAGGTTGGTTCCATTTAGATGTTTCCAAAAACACTCTGCCACATTTTTCCCGATGTGCATAGTATCAAATAGGTGGGCTATTGGCAAGTTCTCATAATATTGTAATTTGTAAACAATAGATAGTCTTTTCATTCCCAGTGGAAATCCTGTCCCTTCTTTTTTGTCATATAGTGCTTTCCACCTAGCAGGGTTCATCTTTCTCGGCTTCCTCATTTCCACCTCCTTTCCATTGAACTTTTTTTTGTCACGCACTCGATAGCGATGATTTTGTGATAAAAATTGTCTGTACTCATCATACACAGTTTTATTCAGATCCTTTGACTGCCTATACAATGTTTTCGGCCCACATGATGGACAACCATGTTTCCCCAAGTTGTTTGTAGCCCTGAAATAAGAATGGAAACGATATTTAGTAAAATGGTAAAATGAATAAAATAATTAGAAATGTAATTTATAATATATTACACAATAAACAGAGAGTCCTGGGGCATCATGGATTGTCTAGATAAGGATCGCATGAAAGAGGAAGTTTCTATCATTGATAGGTCTTGATACATCGTAGATATTTACACCATCCCATAATTCACGAAGCTCATCAATGAGGGGCTCCATGTATACATCCATATCCTTTACCTAATACTTCCCTAAATAAACAAAAAGTTTTTTATTAGGATTTAACTAAGTTGAATTTTTCTTTTATATAATTTTCAAGAAACCATTGCAGTAATATGCTCTAGTACCTGGTATGATAAGAGTTAACATTGCATGCTCCTTTTTCATTGCCATCCAAGGGGGGAGATTGTTGTTAATAATGAAAACTAGCCAAACAAAATATGTTGTTCTAAGATCTCCAAAAGGATTGACACCATCCATTGCTAGAGAAATTCTTGCATTCCTTGGCTCATTTCTTAAATGTGGCCATTTTTCCTCAATCTCTTTCCATTGTTTTCTATCTGCAGCCATACACATGACACCATCTTGGCTCCTCCCTTGTGCATGATAATGCATATATTTTGCCAACTCCTTGCATTTGAACATCCTCTCAAATCTTGGCTTTAGTGGAATGTGTCGTAGTACTTTATAAGGAACCTTCTTGGATACTTGATCTTGACGATACCTATTTGTGTGACAAACTAGGCACTGTTGCAAATTTGCATTATTTCCATAGTATAGTATATGGTCATTTGGACATGCATCATATGTATTGTACTCCATTCCAATGTCTTTCATCACTGAAGATACCTCTCTATGAGAATGAGGCAACTTATTGTCCTTTGGAAGTATTTTGTTTGCCAAAAGTCTACATGAAGCAACAAATGATTTTTATAAGATAAGTATACACAATATTCGAAACTTTCAAGACATTTAGATCATTAATTTATAAGAATATTGAATCCTACCTTAATATATCGGTAAAGCATGTGTTTTTCAATCCATGTGTAACCTTCAAGTTCAACAACATAAGTGTCGCCAATATAGAACTATCTGCACTTGGGAAAAGAGGTGTCCTAGCCAACTGAGCTACGGGTGAATCAATAACTTCTTCAGAAGATGTATAGAAGTCTTGGATAAATTCATTGATACCAGCCTCATTTATTTGCGAAGTGGTACCATTTGGATGATGGCAGTTGATGGAACTCAAAATGACATTTTCACAGGGAAAGGCAAAGATCTAGTGGACCTGTTATACAGTAATTGCTTCATTTAGCATCACCAATAATCTCCACATGAAAATTGTGATGGAAATAATTCACATATCTCATAATGCTCTCTCTTGCAGCAATGTTAGAGACAAGTTTTGTTGCAATGTAGAAATTAGTGTACTCGAAGGTTTTTGACAATTCTAATAGCGGCTCTATGGGGCATGTTTAACAAACCCTTTTGCAATTTTCCAATTTCACTATGATGACAGAGATAATTATTTTTCCCTCTTGCACAACATTAAGTAAATGTCTTGATTCTAGAAAATACCCTGCTACCTTCATCATCCAAGCCAGTTGCTCCAACTTATGTGTTATCTTGACAATTATGTTGGCATGCTTTGTGATGTAATACCTTATAGAACAACCCAACCACTCTCATTATTAGAGGCAAAAGATAACAACCAGCTTAACAACTAACACAAGCATTAATGATTTACAAGCCTTTCATAAATCCTAAGGCTTGATACTCAGTAAAGCAAGCATTGATATAAGGGATAGGGAAAGGCAAAGTTTTGTATGCTCCTCAAATTTCACTAGCATTTAGATATGAAATATATGAGAGACTGGAAATTGGTGCACGAGTAGCCACTTCAGAAGAAGTAAAATGCTTATTTTTTCTATCATGCTATTTCATTTAAGTAATTAAAAAATTCACTATTGATTTGTCTTAAAACACAAGAATTAGCAATATAACCAATAATATTTATTGATTCATTATTAATTAAACACTTGCTACAGGACTATGTTTGAACATACACTATTTTCTCTATAGTTATTATGGAGTAACCTATGTGCATTTTGCATATCTAACTTATTATGATAGTTTTGTAGTACATGGCCATATTTTATGTAATAGGATGCTTAAGAATGGCCTTATGACTAGTGATGGCCAGTCTTTGTGTATATACTATATAATCCCCAGAATTCTAATATGTAATGCAGTGTCCTTCTAATGGGTTAGTTTTAGTTTTGTTGCTTCTTTGTCATGTCAAAAATGTATTGACTTTTTATGTAAATGTAAATAAAATTTTCTCATTTGGGTTATAGTTGGACTTGTGGGAGTTGAAGCACTGAAGTGTTCAAATAAGTCATCTTTGTACCATTAGTAGATAATGATCCATCTTACAGCGCAGATATGAAAAAAAGTGAGGCAGTAGATTCAACACAAGCATAATGGAAACACTCATGGAGGTTATTGAGTTTAAATGCAAGAAATGATAAATGTCTGAAAGCAGAGATGGCTTTTAATGTATCACTTGGTCCAATAGAAGAAAAAGGAGAAAGTATTATGGAAAGAATTGATCAAATCAAGCTAACAAGCCATTGGATCATTGTTAAGAACAAATTAACAAGCACATCTAGGATGCCACACCATTTGATCATTGTTAAAAAACTTCAAAACAAAAAATAGAAATGAAGCTGAATTTTAGATTTGAAAGCATTCGGGTCACACATCTTGATGCCACCAAAGAGAGTTACATCATTAAAAGAAAAGTAAAGTAAAGAGGAGACAAACAACAGAACCTCAATTTTTCTTGTAAGCTCTACTTTAGGGTCAACAAGATCCCATGAAAAATATTTTTGGAAAGACGATTATAGGAACAAGACAGTGGAAGTGAAATCTATTAAAGTGCCAAAGGCACATGCCTTTTGTTTTCCCTGTGATAGAAGAAACAAAATTAACAGAGGATCAATTACAAAGTACATTGATAGATTATTACTTACAATACAATTTTGTCCTATCATGGAAATGGACTAGTACTAAATAAAATTTTAGGCAGGTGATTTTTTTGTTGTAAAATTAATACTCAACTACTAAGCAATGCATCATGCATGGAAAATATTTACTAGGCCAACTCTCTGCCAAAATGTGGGCCTTAAAAGTGTTCCATGCATCCCAAGACTAGGGATGGTTTATATACCCAATGTTAAGGGATTCAATGAAAAAGTCTCATACATCAATCAACAACAAACTGGGCTGAGGAGATTATTGGACACTACTAAATGAAATCCAAGAATCAAACTTTTAAGCCGAGCAATCTTGATGATATGAATATTACACATACTAGCAAAAACTCACCCTATTCCAGTCCCTGTTCTAAAGTTACCAATTTGGCACAAGCAGGGAAGTAGCTGTCAAAGGTTAACAAATTTGGCTTTACTTGTGAAAATTATATTTATGCTTATACATTTTGCATGCATGTCATGGATTTGATCCTTAATGATTTCCTGGTGCAGATTAGAGGTTCCAGTGGTGGGATGCATTGCTAAAGAGGCTCCGGAAGGGAAGCTCTTGGAAGACTGGGCTAACAAATTAAGGGCCTCAGAGTGTCAGCTTGTGGATGCCAGTAGTGGATTTTCTGAGATCTTTGCTATTAAAGATGAGCCAGAACTCACCAACATTAAAAAGGCTGCCTTTTTGAGTGCATCTATTCTAAAAAATGTTGTCTTGCCAAGACTGGAGGTTGTTATAGATGAGGAGAAGAAGGTTACCCATTCTGATTTGATGATGATACAGAGAAGGCCATTCTTGATCCACAGAAAGCCAAAGTAAAGTTGAAGGCTGATAATGTTGATATTTGCTACTCCCCTATTTTTCAGAGTGGAGGAGAGTTTGATTTAAGGCCAGGTGTTGTTAGCAATGATGATTATCTTTACTATGATGCCACTGGTGTTATCATTTGTGCAATTGGATCTAGATATAACAGTTATTGCTCAAATGTGGCAAGGACTTATTTGATAGATGCCAAAGATGTTCAGGGTAAGGCCTACAAGGTTTTGTTGAAGGCACGGGAAGCAGCAATAAGTGCACTCAAGCCTGGAAACCCTCTTAGTGCTGCCTATAAGGCAGCAGTAGATGTTGTTCAAAGAGATGGCCCTGAACTTTTGCCTCACGAAATCTGCAGGAACAGGAATAGGGATTGAATTTCGGGAGTCTGGATTGAGTTTAAATGCAAGAAATGATAAATTTCTGAAAGCAGGGATGGCTTTTAATGTATCACTTGGTCCAATAGAAGAAAAAGGAGAAAGTATTGTGGAAAGAATTGATCAGATCAAGCTAACAAGCCATTGGATCATTGTTAAGAACAAATTAACAAGCACATCTAGGATGCCAAACCATTTGATCATTGTTAAAAAACTTCAAAACAAAAAATAGAAATGAAGCTGAATTTTAGATTTGAAAGCATTCGGGTCACACATCTTGATGCCACCAAAGAGAGTTACAGAGCCTGGTTTTGGCTTTCTATTTGTATAATTCTTTTACTGTAATTACAATATCAATTCCCCACAACATGAATACCAGTGAGTTGAGATGCTGTTGTTGTTTGTAGTAGTGACTAAACTCTTCTAGTTTACTGCCTCCATGTAATTTTGTTTGGTCTGTGTATATGGAAGAATGCCATGGTACTGTGATTGCAGCAGAACTGGAATGATGCAATGTAGCCATAATTTAGTACACGTAAAACAAGATGAAAATTATTTGTTGTAATGGAACTGTTGGATTTTTATTTTTGTTTTTTTCTATAAGTTGAACAACCATTGTAAGTCGTTAACATATAAAAATAGATGCTTTAATTTTGTTAAGAATAGTCCAATAAAGCTACATAATTGTAAATGGAAATATGTCTCTCTTCCTGAAATCATTCTAAATTCTTTCACAAGCCAAAGGTTATCATTGTGACGACAAGAATGTAGGGGTTGTTAAGTGATTGATCATGGGTGTTTATGTTTTATCATTTCAATTTTTCAATAAAAATTGATAATTATAAGATCAAAAAATGTTAATAAGTATACCCTTTATTAGTTTACCTACAATTTTTATATTATATGGTCATCTATAAATCTTAAAATATTACAAACATTAGCAATCGAATGACATATATATAATATGGGAGTTTTTCTTACAATTATATTCAAGAATTTTAAAGATTGTTTTTGGAGTCAACTGTGTATGTTTTTGAATCAACGTTTCATATCACACTAGTGAATGGGTTGAGGGTGATTCCCTATCAACTTATCTTCTAAACAATAGAAAGGAGAACCCCACTATCAAGTCGGGTGAAGATTTAGAGAGAGCTCAACTTGACTTCTCACATTGTTTGTTTCCATGTGTGGCTCCCAATCCCAAGTCCAATCTATTCGGTTTCATGTATGGTCAAATCACAACTAGAGTTCATGTTAACATCTACTTAAGATAGTTAAATATATATGAACGGCTGTCAAAATCATTGAATGTGATCTGAAACATTGATTCAAACATCGACACAATTGATTCAAGAAGAGATCTTTTAAATATTACATATACTATAGAAAATTAGTTACAACTATATTTAAAAACTTTTAAAAAGACAAAAATAAGTGAAATATAATATACAATTTAATAACTATATAAATGGGTATCTAGATATAATTGAATATAGGCTGCTGATCAAACAAGGGAAAGGAAGTGGCTCTTTCAAGTGTGAACGACTGAATATAATTTCTAGCTTGAGCCGACATAATAATTATTAAAATAAATAAAATATAACAAGGTTTGGAGTTGATGGGTAAGCATCTTGCCTCTTCGCCACTGAATATTATCAAATTATACAACTGTAAAGGCTGGATATTTTTAAGAGATGAAGTTGTGATGATGGCAGAATAGATACTCTTTCAACCTTGATTATAAGTCAAACTAGGCAATAATTCATCTAACAAACACATAATTGCAAAAATGACAGCATAAAATATTTAAAATCTTTCAATTAAAAAGTATTTTTGACAAATTTAAGCGACGACTTCAACTCATATGTTGAAAAATGGGTTAAGATCAAATGAGACAAAGTAAGTGAAGATGCTTAATCTTTGCAATGATTTCTGGCTTTGATTGTGTGAGAATTTTTGCATCTCAAAATTTTGAGATTTTGACAAATTTAAGATGCTTAAGATGCTTAATCTCAAAATCTCAAAATCTCAAAATAAGACAAAGTAAGTTAAGATGCTTAATCTCAAAATTTCAAGGTTTTGACAAATTTAAAGAAACGACTTTAATCCATATGTTCGAAAATGGGTTAAGATCAAATGACACAAAGGTGGTTAACATGCTTAATCTCAGAATGTCGAGATTCTTCACAAGAATTCTTAGGGCTGGACAATATGGAATGTTTTGGCTCTTTAGACCCGTCAAACCTCTGTCATTACTCTTTTGCCACTGCTTCCATTGTACATAGATAACAGAGCCAATCTTACAAATGTCCCAAATCTCCAAGAAAGACATTTTATGGTCTTCCCACTGAATCCACTGATACCCTCTTTTGAAGAATAGATCAAAGGGGTGGCAGGAAGATGTTATTAAAAGCTCTGCACAATTCTAGGCTTGACTGCCACCACCATTACACTACAACAACAATGACAGCAATGTCCCTCTCGAGATGTGCAGTGATAATGAAAGAACAGCAGAGGACAAACTTAATAAAGACCTCCATGACCGGTTGAGCATTCAATATACATCATATGTATATATATAGCTGATACAGCTAAAAAAATCAACGACAACCAGAAGATTTCAAGACCATAAACGTGCCTTAAATTCTTTATATGGAAGCACACCTGCAAATAGCGACTGCTAGCCGGTCATTAACTAAACAAACATAGCACACACAGAGCTTATCTTATCTTTCGTGTAATAACTTTAAAACTACTTTAGGCATTTCTCTATAGCATTCATTTAATGACTGCCACCCATTCTATTTTAATTAAGCAGGCTTTTGCTAACTGTGCATATATGACCAAACAGTTAAAACAATAACACAGTCTCCAAATTGGGTTATTATTGTTGTTATTATTTGTCAATATGATATTCAAGGTGGGAAAACAACCTAAAATTCATGGACATATAATTGTACATTCACAAAAACTTACAGTTCTTTGTAGGGGATTGATGGGTGCTCGTGCGGTTCAAACCGTGTCCTGGTCCTGGTCCGGTCCTCCAAGGGATTTGGCCAGGGTCCTTCGACAAATTCCCTATGGGTTTTTTCGAGACAAACCTTGAAGATCCTACGAAGAACCCAGACAAAATTTGCTTAGAACCCAGATAGAATTTGCTCAAAACTTAGACATACATAGGCAGGGGAGTAAAGAATTTTGACAAGATCTGGGGTTTTTTAAAATTTTACCTGTTTGCTTGGATACAACCCACAGGTTGAAGAAAATGGCAGCCCACAGGATGAAGAAAATGGCAGCTAGGGCATAATATTTTCTGAAAATCTGGCAAAAACACACTACTGCAATCATCACTTCCCGCCACACCCTGCATTCTTATAAGCTTCCTTCCTGCCACACCCATTGTAAGCCTTCCCGCCTGAAGAAACTCCATCCGAGTCCGACGCCGTAGCAGCAAACGGGAGAGCCAACTCACAGAGCCATCAAAAAGTTGCGAAAACAGTAGTTTTGTTTGAGGGAAAAGCCATATGTGGGAAATAATTAATATATTTTTTGGAAAAGGTAGGTATTTTTTCTGTTTTAATTTGAGACAATGTAAAGTAAAAAAATAAAACTTAACTAGCAATTGCACCTTGGTGTGCAATAGGTACGCTGAAGAGGTTTAGAATATCCATTACGAAAATTTGATGTCTATATTTTGCATACATCTATGCAATGCAAGAGATCGATTGGTAGGCCATTTTGGAAATGATTTTGTTTGTGCAACAAGGGTCTCAATGGAGAGGTGATAGCTTCAAATGAAATATGCATCCACTTACAAGTATCCAAACATGAAAGAAACAAAACCTTTGAATCAAGAAGATAATCAAGCTTCATTAGTAGTAGGCTCATGTTATGTTTTTCATAGGGAG